>JASDQU010241701.1:158559-169398 GCA_032191745.1 Picea mariana | reverse complement strand
ATAATTACATTTGTTTTGAAAGTTATTAATATATAAATTTATATACAAATATCTATATAAAAAAAATAACCCTGGGGCATCGTGGGACCTCGCATGAGGCCCACATGCCCCCTCCCTCTTTTCCCGGCTGTCCAAACCTAAAATAAAATAATCATAAAAATAGAAGGCTATACAAACCCTAAACAAACCCTAACCCCAAATTCATTCCTTCATTTTCTAATTCCGGAACATGGTTTTCCTTCTCAGCTCAATGTTTGGGAATTTGGTCTCGGCTTGGCTGAGCACTCGGCTTGCTCGGCTTGACGTATAGTGCAAGAGAAAATGCCTCTTGTAGGCTCTTCTCTTGGTCGTGGCTTGTTTGACCCAGCGCTTGTGCGTTTGGGCGTTGGCTTGTATTTTTTTTTTTTTGTTTCAAAGGCATTTTGCACAAAGGCTTCATCGTGGGCTCCTCCTCCTTGACAGCTTGGTGTTCAACATAGGCTTTGTGTTATATGGCAGGTGCTTGGCTATTTCCAGAACTGTTTCAGAGGTTGTGATGTTTTGTGGATTTTGCTATGGCGGTGGCGCTAGATATATGTTGTCAATGGGTGTGTGTCCAATGTTGAATACTCAAACTTCTAAACTCAAGTTTGGGTAGATTGTTGGGCCCAAAACATTTTTATTATTTATATTTTTTTTATTTTGATTTAATTAATGGGTTTTTTTTTTTGGCCCTAGCGTTGGGTGCTGGCTTGTAGACCTGTAGTGCACTCGTTACGCCCCTGGTGGGATCTCTTCTTAGCGCTCCATCTTGAGCTCTAGATAGGAGTTTGGCTGGTGCACTGATCTGGTGTATTTTTTTTTGTTTTGGTTTATCATATGAAATCCATTAATGGTTCTATTAGCTTACGACATTTGAAGATTTTGGCACTTTAATTCAAACCTAGTACTTAATTTCAATATGCTGGAGAATTAATTTTTTTTATATATAAAAAAAAATTGGGAAGACGCGGGTTACTGTAAAGTGGCCCTGATTGTAATATCTGGTTCCATACTTTTCACAGTAGTTTCATTTATGGGAAGAAAATATTTCCTATAATATTTACTTACAGGGAATATATAAAAACATAGCATTCATTTTTTCTTCCAATTGTCATCGGTTCAATTATCATGGACTTGTTACCGCCTGACCCATCCAGGGAATTGGTGCTAGTTTGTGCAGTTGCTATAATCGATGGCATCGTAGGAGCCTCCCTCGTGCGTTTCATGTCGTTGACTTTTGAGGCAGTAGGGTGTTTCTGCTACAACAAGGTAGAGGAGGAGACGAAGAGAAAGAGGAGAAGGATTATCGAGGGTAATTTCATCACTTGCACTACTACTGATTTCTTTATTCAAACTGGAAATCTCAAGGATAATACAGATAAGGATGGTGGTGTCACCAACAACAATGGTCTTACTGAAATTGCAAACCACAACCACGAGCATCGACAACCCCCTGTCAGCGACCCCTTTAACCCAACCAAACGTAAAGGGTACTTGCTGGCTACGGTGATCCAGAGACCATGCCCTTTACTGTCTTGTTCTATCCCGTGTAGAGACTACTTCATGTATATAGATTTTTTTGTTTATTAGAAATTGCTTTGAAAAAACACTCCCTGAGTTGGGGCCGCACTGTATATCAGAAACTTCCATCAGCTTAGGGACCCGATCTAAGGGGTATCTATTTTTAAATATTTCCCCAGGACCTACACCTGGCCTCGCCTGGTTTTTACATGCCTTTCAGGTGGGGCATAGTACATATCAGTGTTGTCAAAATTGGACTTGTTAAGGGTGCAAATCAACAAAATTGGACTTGCGACTACGTAGAGATTACAGGGTTCATGCAGTGCAAGGATGAATTTCTGAGCCTAGAGACTATATTTGTGGAGCCAGTCACATGTAATAACCTCTTGTATGTGGACCACACAGTCAACCATCCCGAGAAGCTTTAGCTTGTAGCTGATTGCATTTTTTCAAATAGCTATTAGGGGTAGATGTCGATTTTGTGATTCTCTGTATTTTAAAAAGGAAGAAAATAGTTCAACCAGTAGATGGCGCATTTAATCTTGTAACATTTCATGTATTTTATATTAAAATTTATTTTATGGATTGGGTTTTAAAATCATTATTTAGAAATGGCTCTAGCCAAAATTATTTATTTATATAGATCTTTAATATATTGCTTTTCATCTCCATACAATTAAAATTATGAAAAGTACACTTCTAATCATCTGATGCGGCTATAGTCTACAGGGTTTCAAAGTGCAGATTAACATAATGAAAGAAAAATAACATTAGAAGTAACACAACACAACTCTTTGTTTGTTTAATTGAAGCTAGCATTAAAATTCACTTAATACTTCCACTATGTAGAATATTATGGGCATATGGTTTATAACTAACAAAGGAAATGTGCTTTTGGCTTGCAGGCTAGGTGGGACTGGAGTTGGAGCTTGGATTTTCATCTAATTAAGGGTTTCAGGGTTTCACCATAACTAAACAAAAGTGTTTAAACTCTGGGTGGGGTTTGTTTAAATTTTTGGGTGGGTAGGTAGGCCCTCGGCTCCAGATTTTGAACCAGGGCTCTTATACCATGTGTAGAGACCTGACTTAATTAAATCCCAAAATTTCGTACAATTAAACATATAATTCCTTTCTTTACATAAATAATTCATACACCATCATATAAGCATAAATGTTCAGCAGAAATTTAAAATTATTCCACAGCATGAAAATAACTCAGCAATTCATAAATAAAATACCTGCTTCTGATGCTAATTCTCATCGATATGGTTGTCCTTTCCCTGCTGCCTTGCCTAGATTGATGCACTGACCAACTAAACTCCCAGCCAACTAGGAGTAGCCTATCTAGCTCCCTAGCTCCAGGAAACCGAAAGGAATCCTGGACCCCATGCCCAAAACCCCCAGCAACCCGGTGCCCCCTGCAATGGTTCACCAAAAATTGCAGAACCCAACAACAGAATCAGAAAATCCCCAAAACCATAACTACAGTCTCTCCTCTCCTGTAATTCTTCCTTCCCCCTCTTCTCCTCCTGCCTCTCATAGGACTCTTCCCCCGTCATATCTTCCCCTTCACAGACTCTCCTCCCCAAGGGGGAAATTTCCTTATCCCCTCCTTTATTATCTTATCCCCTCCATTTAATGTTTTTTTCCCCCCCTTTCATACATAAGTCTTTAATAAATTAAATTATTAACCCCTTCAATTCTTTACTCAAATAATTAATGAGTCAATTAATTAATTAATCAATAATTGACATATATGAACAAGTAATTAATAAATAATTAATTAGTTAATATTATTAAGAAATAATTATTGTTTAACTAACATATTAGGACAGTCAAATTATCAAATTAATTGTAATTAATAATCCCTATGCTTCTATTTAACCAGGGTTGTTACAACTTGTTCAAGAAGGGATAAGTGGAACACTTATTCAAGAAGGGATAAGTGCATTTGGGCTTATAGCCTATCTTCCCATGTGGAGAGAACATGAGTACATTTCAAGGGAGTTGACCCTTGACGTCTCACACTATGGGGAGTTGACCCTAGGTGTTCCTAGAGGGATTATCCTCTAGAAGTCCACATTGGAGTGTCATGTTTGAAAAATCTTTTGATACTATGGTGGTTGTGTACCAATGATGAAGACTGCCTGTCTTTGAACAATAGTTGTGTACTAGTATGGAAAGATACCTTCCTAGATAAGAGGGAATGTTGATGTTTCAACAGTGGGTGAAAATTCTCCTAGATTAGGATGCAGACTAAGGGAGATATGATACATTTATTATAAAGGTGCACTTGTGGTAAATGGGCCCAACCGTAGTCCTTCCTTGATCATTATGAGGAATAATATGGACTCGAGGTGCTTGAAGTACTTTCCACATGTTAGTTAGCATCATGTCAACATTCACTTATAGGTGTGTACCTGTGGTGAAATATCCTGGTGTGGTATTTTTCCTAGTCATGGTGATTTGACAAGGAATAATAAAGACTCAATATGATATATTCTATTACATGTGTACCCAAAGTGAGCCTAATCTTAGAGAGTTAATTGGCTTAGAGGGAGATCCGCAGAAGGAGTTTCTCCTCAGTTCATGTGGGAGAGAGATGTCTCCCATTTTTGACAGACAAGTGTCATGATTCTAGGGTGAAGTTTGTATACTTCAAAGACAAGATTGGCATGTTGAAAAATGTCTCCCTCATTGAGAGGGAGTGTTGATGTTTGGACAACATCGGGAAGACATTCTCTTAGAATAATAATTAATAATATCATTATTGATTATTAAATATCATATATAATAAGAAAATGATAATAATAAATAGTTATTGATTATTCAAAGGACACATTCTTTCATGGATGGTCACCATATGTTCCCTATATATGGAACACTCATCATTGTAATAATATATCGATTATATCTCATATGAAGAAAAGCAACATTTTCCTCTATGGGTATAGGGTGTTAAGCTGCAAAGGATATATAAAAGGCACTGTTTGGATAGGAATAAGAATTGTTGAGGAAAAAGGATTATAGAAAGAATGTGGGAGCCAAAAATAATCTCAATAATGCAAGCAAGATGATGGAATGCAATTACAACTTAACCCAATATTTATTTTTTCATATATTTAGTCCCTTAGGCTAAAAAAAGTACAAAATAAAACCCAAGATAACTTTTCTAGCTAATGATGACTAGAGTATTCCTTTTTCATAAGTAGTCTACTTGGTCTAGAAAAGGGTTAAACTTATACCAAAATAGACGTCCTTTCAAAACCATTTAACGAGTGTGAAAGAGACAAGTTCACTCGACAATATTTTCATTTTTAAGGAGTCTTGAAAAGAGATTAACTATGACTCTAGGATGTTGTTCTAAGTAGCATATCATGGGGGAGGTCAGGGCTCCCATGAAGGTCTATTATCGAAATCTAGTAGATCACTAGTAGCTGACACAATATTGGGAGAACCCAATGCTTTCCAAGTTGAGGAGGATATAATAATTGCATAGGATACTTCATATACAATACATCGATGAACGCCCATTATCTGGAAGGGTGCGGAAGAAGGAAGGAGAGGCTCTACAAGATCATTCCAATCAAAGGAAACCATCCTAGGACTTGGAGGGAGTGTACTCAAAGAGAGTGGAATTCTCCCTTTTGTAGAAGGTACAGAACTAGAAATTCTAAGGACATGGTCGAAAGACGCATCACCCCCCAAACGAAAAGTGGAATTGATCGAATATTTCATCGGTAATGTCACTTACTTGGACTTGTAACTCTCCAAGAGAAGAGTGGGATCGACCAAACATTTCATCGGCACAACCACTTCTTCAACTGTTCGTTGAATAGGATGTGAGAAAACATGGTAAAGAGACACATCACTCCCAAAAACAGGAGTGGTTTCGATCGAGGATTGCATCAACATGACTGCTAGTTGAACAAGATGTGAGACAAGATGTTAAAGAGACACATCACTCACCAAAAAAAGAGTGGTGTTGGATGAATATTGCATCGGCATGATCGCTATATCAACCAAAGAAGTATTATAATGTTGGGAAACCAAAGACAACTCAAAACCCGAAGGGACACTAGACAAGGACCACAATTCTCGTACCACTATAATAGCAATGCATAAACGAGTTAGGTGATCTTCTTTGCAAAGTCTAAAAAGGAACTTGGGCTTATGTCCTATACGTCTAGGCTTCTCAATCCTATCAATGTCCCAAACATGACTTGAAGTGGCTGGTGACATGGTCCTAGCATGACTTGCAGAGGATAGTGGCACATATCCAACATGACTTGCAGAGGTTGGTGATGTTTTTCCAATGTGACTAGCAGTGACTAGAGTTGTACCCCCAACATTACTTGCAACGACTAGTTGCTTGCCCCTAGCATGACTTGCAAAGGCTAGTGACAGGTCTCCAACATGACTTGCATAGGTTTGTGACTTAATTCCAGTATGACTCACAATGACTGGACTTATGCATCCAGCATGACTAACAACGACCGGTTGCGACATATGAAACCATGGTCCCGGGAAAGACTGGTTTTGAGAGATTGCATGCCAAAAAGGGTTGTGGTATACACCATGGCCCTGTCCAGTAGGATAGTATCCTCCTCCCAAGTGATTCATAAAATGTTATAGGGTCATCATCACCAAGGAAGTCGCTTGCAAGGAGAAAGCGACGTGACATGGGTTACTCATATGAGGATATATGTTTCCCCCAGAGGAAGGAACTCTATGTAGGGGTTTTCCCATACTATAAAAATGACTCCCCATGGATGAAACACCAGATATTAGAGGGAGGTTTTCCATAACAAAATCATTTGTAGGAACCAAAACTGTGGAAGAAGGAATGACAAACATAATATAAAAAGTAGACGGACCGTCCATTTAAGCACTTTCTACTGGAAAAGTGAATATATGATTGGGTCCAGAGCAAGGAGGATTTCAACCTTCTCCCATAGGATTTAACTGAGGAATATGAGCCCCACCAAATGAAAAAGGAGAATAAGGAGGCATCATTCCCTCAAACCCAAAACTAGGATTCACATGAGACGGCGAAACAGAGGATGACAAGTATGAAGTCATGTCTGGCATACCAAAAGAGAAAGGATTAGAGGCCCAAGGAATTGAATCAGTACTATGATTTGACGTACTACTCATAAATACACAAGGATTCGTCCCCATGGACTGAGAAGAGACCATGGGATGGGTAGCACTAACTGAGGGAGTCACAAGGGCTCCACCAACCATACCAACCAAAACTCATGATGCAATACAAAATATTAAGGACAACTAATAATCAAAGAGCACACTCCTAAATAAAGCTAAATGCCAATGCACACAAATAGGATATGACGGCTGAAAGGGACCACCCAAACTAAAGTAGGTATGCCTCTCCCAAGAGGGGCCCGAGACTCTGCAACAATAGAGTGGAGGTGTCAGAATTAATTGTAAGGACACTTGTAGGCTTCACAACACAATTAGTCAGATTCCTCTGGAGAGGAAAACCTCCATAAAGTTTGTGTTCTGTCCGACCCTTATCTGACTCAGGGTACCTGTAGAACAACCCATGCAAGTAACCTATGTGACTACCTATGTCAAACAACTAGAGTCACCATGATGTAACCAATGCACAGGTGAACAATCACAATTCTGGTCCACCGTATGAGAAGGGAAGCAATGCCTAAAATCTCAAAATCCATGCCTCTCATGTAGGTAAGGGAACTAGCGAGACCCCAAAATAGGAATAGAACCCCAGAAATATCTCTGACGCTAGGAAGGTATTAGAGGGATATCTCTGCCACCAAATTTGTGCGACCTCGTGATAAGAGCCTCTTGACGTCACCGATTACACAATGGGTTTCACCACTCCCTAGTCAGACACACATGTTTAGTTTTATATCCTTGGAGAATTTTACTCACAAAATCCTATTCCAAGGCCCTAGGTCCTATACTTGTTTGTGTACCTTGAAAAATAAAATCATTTCTAATCAATTTTAAATTATTCAATGTTAACATTAATGGCTTCTACTTACTCAAGAGGTGCGATCGTGAAACTGATGGTATTACAACTCAACATATAAAAATAAGCAAATATAAAAACACTGCTAAGCACTAGTCTTGAATTTAAAAGAAATGGTATGCTTATAAATGCAATTTTCACAAGGAAATCTCTATAATTCAATGAAGTGCAATCTTTCCAAATGCATCAAAATCAATGCAAAGTAATCAAAACTACAAATTCCATAAATACAATGAAAATAAGCAATTTTTTTTGTATTTTTGATATAATGAAAAGAAAATGAAAGGACTAAATAACAACCTCATAGGAAGMGCCTACTRCAAGAAAAAAGATACAGGCCAAGCARGATACTAAGAAGAAACTACCCAAACAGTATGCAAGGAAAACAAATGAGAAAAATGAAAAGAAAGGAAATTTCCCAAAAAGTCAACAATAAAGAGGCTTCCTATCACTCTATAGGCACTTAACAGTCGGAATAGGGACCCAAGAAGACTCATCAACCAACAAAACTCACCCAACAAACACCAAACTCAACCAACAATACTTAAGAGATGATGTATGTGCATATTTGAGAATGAGAAACAAGCGCATATATACGCTCCCTAAAGGTAGACAACTCACATATGTACATGTATTTCAAGGGAAAAACCATGTATACCAAGAAAAACGATGCTAGGGCAAGGGTTAAGCTAATAAAATCAGATGCAAGGAAAAATATAGGCTATCAAGCAACATGCAACAAGGAAACTCAAGAAATCAGAGAGAAAATCAAGGAGAAAAACACTCAATACCCCCAAAAGGAGATATCCCCAGTGGAGTCGCCAATTTTGTTACAAGGAAAATATCTCTATGACTGGGGGAAAACCACAATAGATGGAATGACACCTAGAAATCAACTCTAATCTCAAGTATGCTATATAAATGAAATGCTAACAAGACAAGGCTATAAGCCTACATCATTCAAACATTTGAAGAAGACCATCATTGAGCATGAAAACCAAAGCTTTATACCTCCAACTTGTCCTCAACAACCAAGATAGACAATCATATGGTGATAATATACAATGTCAACATATAAATTAGCATAATAAATTAACAACACACATGAAAAATATGCCCACGGAAAGTTATTCAAATATTTTCAAGATATCAGTAGTACGATAAAATAGTATTTCTATTATTGTAATCAACATAAGTACATAGGTGACAAACTTCTGCAACAACACATATCGGAACCAAGAAACTAAGTCCCTCTAGATGGGCCTCCACCACTTCAATACTCAAAGGCAAGATCATATGTAGGAGTCAATGAGGTTCTCCATCACAAAATAGGAAGAGCTTAGGGGCTAAACATAAGAAGTTCATAATTTCAAGGAAAAAGGGATGCAGACTCACTATTAAGTGAAATTTATCCAGAGTATCTTTGATCTCAATGTGTTGAATTAATTATAGGCTTGGATATGACTCAATTCATAACCTCCAAATGGAACTGAAGGGCCAAGTCAGAGCGTTTCCAGTATATGTAAGGTCAAGGATGATATAGATCATGACATGGAACTGAAGGGCCAAGTCAGATCATTTCCAGTATATGTACAGTCAAGGATCATATAGCTCATGACATGGCATGGAAACCTGGTATAATTTTTTTTATTTTTGAGCAGCAAACCCAATGTACGGGGGTTGTAGTGGAGAAACCTATGTATATGTTTGTTGTATAACTAATAGGGCACATATGTCAAAAAATGTGTATTTTAGGTCTGGAGTGAACAAAAGAGGGGACTTCAAGTCTGCAAAGGGAAATGGAAGGCCATCTAAGCAAGATACATGGAGTGAGGAAATATTTTCCGTAACACCTAGTTCAGTTCAACATGACAAATTGTAAACCAAAAACCACTCCTTTCTTATTAGGGTTTAAGTTCGAGGATGGTAGGGATACACTATTGGTGGATTGCACCAAGTACAAACAACTAGTGGGGAGCCTTTTTTACCTCACTCACTCCCATGCAAATATCTTGTATGTAGTGGGCGCATATTCCAGGTACATGTAAGATCCGCATGAGCTACAATGGAATGATTCCAAGCACATCCTATGATATGTAAATGGTACTACTAGTCATGGGATTCATTATGCAACATGTTATATATTGGACCTAATTGGGCTAACGATAACGTAAATTGCAAGTCCCCTTCATGCTACATTCTTCATTTGGGATCCGGTCCCATTTGTTGGTTGAGTAAAAAGAAGTTAACAATTTATTTAATATCAATAGAGGATGAGTACAGAGGAGAGGTCAACATTACCATTCATGAACTTTAGATATATAGATTCCTCATAGAGCTAGGTATCCAATTCCATTATTCAACTATCTGTTGGTGTGACAATCAGATCACATTTAAGTTTTGTAGAGGCCCAATGCAATGGTAGAGAAAAAAAACAAATCGAGATTCACATGCATTACATTAGAGAGTTGATTCATGATGGGATCATCGACTTGTAGTAGCATCCTTCCTCAAAAAATAATACTGACATATTCAGAAAGACTTTCACTGAGCATAAATTCCACTTTTTGCGTGACCTTCTTAGAGTGAAGGAAACAACTTCCTAGAAACTATCTTTTTTTTTCAACATTGTTTTTTGAGAGAGGGATTTTACCATTATGTTTTCCCATTCTACCTCTTTTTTAGTGTTCATTTTACTTAGATGCATTGTAAAATGGGTACCCGACATGGATTCTTGTCAAGACCCATTAATTGTGTACTCCCTAGTAGTGTTTAGAGGGGTATTGGAGATATTACATGTTATCACATGAGGTTGTCAAGGGTCGTAAGTGATTTTTGTTAATACCTATGTTTGTACCCTCGTCTCGTCTTTCTCTCTCTTTTCCCCACCACCAAGTCATAGGATATTTCCCTCTGACTGATAAAGTCATTTTCCACCTTTGTTGATGACCTGGTTTCCCTTGGTGTCTTTCTCGACCAAGTCCCATCCCAAAGCTTTTTTGTTTTTATCAAAGAAGGACAAGCACTCATCATCATTTTGTCTCGAATTACTGGTCATTTTGTTGCCTAAGCCCACATCAAGTCATCCAAGTCCTTATTTACATAAGAAGCAGCCATGGGCACAAGGCACAACACTCAAAGCGATCTATTGTAGACTCAAAGTAAGAAAGCAGGTAGGTTCAGTTTTTAACGACGAAGATCCCAGGAGAATTTCAGATCAGTCACTCTCGGTCTTTCAGAACATCAAAGTTGCACAAGATTTAAAGACTAGGTGGAAG
>JASDQU010241701.1:120779-136320 GCA_032191745.1 Picea mariana | reverse complement strand
GTTTCGCGATTCCAAGCGGCAAGTGCTTTCTATTCTCAGAAACCCCGATTCTCCGAACCTCGACTGCTTGAGATCTCCTGACACGTGTCCCACATGATGGACTGTGCTGAGCTCGTCAGAATATCGTGGATCACGATATCGCAATGTTCATTGCACAAATTTGGAGCTTCGACTTGCGAATCCCCGATATGCGATGTCACATGTAGATCCGATGACTCCTTCTGACTCGGATTGATGGCTCTACTCCCTCCTGAGCTTCGAACCCTCAGATGTTCTCATCATAACCTCCTTGCACCTCCGTGAGATCTGACGCTCCTCAGAACTTCGCGAAATCTCCTCAGAGAATTTCGACCGTCCGTTCTCCCTTAGATGATTTTTGCGAAACGAAGAAGTGTCTCCCCATGAGACTCGTTCGCCCGCTCACCAACCTATGACGCTCTCTCAGACCTTCCACGACAGCTTCCCTGCACTTACCCTTTAGTGAATTCAAAGGCCTATCCCTCCTGAGCTTTTCCACAACTTCAGTCTTCAGAAAGAAACCTTGCACACACTCCTTGCGACAAATCTTCAACAATGCTTAAGTGTCGAAGGCACTCGGCTCTGTGTGCTCCTACAGCAACAGTCTTCCGATACTCTACTCAGAATCACAACTCTGAGACTTAGCTTGGCCTGCGCACTCCTTGCACGGCATTGTGCCTATCTGCACCTCCAAGGAAATGAGAACAAAAACTATCTCTAATTGAACCCTCCTGTCAACGCACTCCTTGCAGACAATTCGACTGCACTCCTTGCAGGAATCCTCTGGCTCAAATAGAGAAACAATTGAAACTCATTCACTCTTCCTCTTAGACTTCAATTCCACCATGAAATCACACACACAGCATATAAAATCAAATGTATGACAGGGAATAAACATTCATGAGCATATCAACATCAACACACACAGAGAATCAACACAAACCATGAATTTGAATCAGAGTTCTTCTATTAATTCAAATGTCTGTACATGGGTGTTCTTCATACAATTCTCTGCTTGCTCTCCTGCTTTTGAATGATAATGTTACAATGTACAAAGGAGGGTGTCTATATTCGATTTCCCTCTCGGACTCTAAGCTATCAAATCTAAAATTAAATTCCTATCTACCAACATTAACTATATTAAATGCCGACTATCTACCTAAGGACGAGAGCTATCCGCTCAATGTCCATTACAATATACAAAGGTGATTCTTCTTAATGACTCATTTAAGATTTGCGCAACAGTCACAAAGCACTTTCAAAATTGGTGCTGGCTTTTCCAGTTGTCTTCGGCTTCCGCGCTGGCTCGCTTGATGAGTTGGCGATGCTCCTACATCATACTCCTCGGCTTGAAAACTTTCATAGGCTCCTGTCCATGAGCTCCCGCACGGTCTGTCCATGCTTCTGTATTTCTGCATCAGTCTCCCAGCTGGCATCCTCCATTGGGTGATTCTTCCATTTGACCAGATACTCGAAGTATTCTTTCCTTCTGGTCTTCTTACCTACTCTCTTGTCCAGTATGCACTCCATCTGCGGCTTCTCTGCAACTAGCAATTGTTTCATCCACTGGATCACTGGTTCCTCAGTTCCAGTCTCTGCTTCTCCTGCCCGGTATGGGTATAAATCTGCGATATTGAATATCAGAGATATTCCGATGCCATCTGGCAACTCGAGTTCATAAGCATTTTCTCTGAATTTTCTCAAGATCCTACATGGTCCGATTTTCTTCATTTTCAGTTTATTGTATGTTCCTCTTGGGAACCTTTCCTTCCTCAAATGTGCTAGAACTAGATCCCCAACTTCAAACTGAAGTTGTCTCTAGTGCTGATCTACTCTGCGCTTATATTCCTGATTTGAATCTTGCAATCGCTGCTTCAACTTGCTGTGAAGTTCTCTCATTGCCTCAGCGAATTCTTCTGCACTAGCACTTCTAGTTGCAGTCTGTTCTGAATCCCTCAGTTCAGAAACTCCCCTCGACTGCATGCCATATACAACCTGAAATGGACTCTTCCCTGTACTCCGATTGACTGAGTCATTGTATGCGAACTCTGCCTGTGGAAATATGTGGTCCCAACTGCTGTGGTGCTCCATCACCAAGCTCCTCAGCAAGTTTCCCAGACTCCTGTTCACCACCTCTGTTTGTCCATCCGTCTGAGGATGATAAGTAGAACTAAATGCCAAGTTAGTTCCTAGCTTCTTCCACAAGGTCCTCCAAAAATGCGCTATGAATTTGGTGTCCCTATCCGAAACTATGCTTTTCGGCAATCCATGAAGTCGAATGACCTCCTTGAAAAACAGATTTGCGATGTGAGTCGCATCGCTGGTTTTTTGGCATGGAATGAAGTGTGCCATCTTAGAAAACCTATCCACCACCACAAAGATTGAGTCTACACCTCTTTGTGTCTTCAACAACCCCAATACAAAATCCATGCTAATCGCCTCCCATGGCCTCTTTGGTATGGGCAATGGCTGATAAAAACCTGCATTCTACTTCCTTCCCTTCGAATGCTGGCAAACTCTGCATCTGTCAACGAACCTCTTGACATCTGCTCGCATCCCCGGCCAAAAATATGACTCATTCAACTTTGCAAACGTCTTGTCATGGCCAAAATGTCCTGCTAGTCCACCACTGTGCTTTTCCTTCAACAGATTCTCCCTCATGGAGCATTTCAGAATACACAGTTGATTGCTTCGGAACAACAATCCTTCCTGGATCATATAATCTATCCAAGGGATTCTGTCTCTGAGAACTAGATTCTCAGCTGCTTCATACGCTTCTGCAAAATCTGCATCACCTGCGTATATGTCCCTGAGATTTTCAAAACCCAATGTTTTGACTCGGAATTCCTACAGCAACAAACACTTCTTTCTCAAAGCATCAACCACTTTGTTAGCAGTACCCGAAATGTGTTTAATTATAAATGTGAAATTCTGCATATACTCTACCCATTTTGCATGTTTTTGATTCAACTTCTCCTGTTGAGTCACAAACTGTAATGCATGATTGTCACTATACAAAACAAATTCTTTTGGGATCAAGTAATGCCTCCACTTCTTCAGTGCCTGTATGATAGCATAAAATTCTTTATCATACGTGGAGTATTTCAATTTCACCTCATCTAGCTTCTCGCTGAAATATGCAACCGACCTGTCTTCCTGACTCAAGACTGCTCCTATGGCATATCCACTCGCATCACATTTCACCTGAAATGTCTTTTGAAAATCCGGCAACACCAAAACCGGTCGTTCCGTGATCTTCCGCTTCAACAGATTGAAGCTCTTCTCAGCCTCTGCTGTCCAGTGAAAAGACTTATGTCACTTCTTCACTGTATCCATCATCGCTGTGCTAATCCCACTGAAATTCCATATGAACTTTCAGTAGAAACTAGCCAAACCATGAAAACTTCTCACCTCGAATACATTTCTCGGTGATGACCAATTCTTGATCACTTCTACTTTATCCGGATCCATCCTCAACTCATTCGTTGAAATAAAAAAACCCAAATAAATGAGTTCTGTCTTCATAAATGAGGACTTCTTCATATTTATCAACAGCTTCTCCTGTTGTATATTCTTCATCACAATGACCAAATGCTTCAGGTGTTCAGCCTCTGATTTACTGTAAATCAGTATATCATCCAAATACACAATGACAAACTTCCCGATGAACTCCCTCAGGACTTCATTCATCAGCCTCATGAAAGTACTTAGTGCATTTGTCAAGCCAAACGACATGACTAACCATTCATACAGTCCTTCGTTGGTCTTGAAGGCTGTCTTCCACTCATCACCTTCCCTCATGCGAATCTGGTGGTATCCGCTTTTCAAATCTATCTTTGAAAAATACTTTTCCCCGCTCAGGCAATCCATCAGATCATCCATTCTCGGTAGTGGAAACCTATACCTGATGGTTATCTTGTTGATCGCTCTTGAATCGATACACATTCTCCAACCTCCATCCTTCTTCGGACTGAGTACCGTTGGAACGACACATGGACTCAAGATTTCCCTGACCAATCCTTTGTCCAATAACTCCTGGACTTGTCTCTTGACCTCCTCATTTTCTTGCGGCGTCAACCTGTACGCGGCTTTGTTCGGCAAATTAGCTCCTGGTATGAGATCAATGTGGTGACTCACACTCCTCATCGATGGAAACGAACGAGGTAATTCGTCCACTATGATATCAACGAACTCTTCCAGTAGTCCCTGAATCTCATCTGGCAAATCATCCACTCTTGTGCCAGTCAGACCAATCCTCGGCTTCCTGACAACAAAGAATTGTGGATCTTCTTTCTTCTTAACCTCTGTAAGAAGCTCCTTCCCACTCATGAGAAATACTGTGTTGCTTACTTCCAGTTTCACCTCTTTATCCTTTATCGGAAGCAACATATGGGTTCTCCCATTCTTCTCCAGGGTATATGTGTTCATTCTCCCATCATGAATCACATTTCTGTCATATTGCCATGGTCTACCCAGCAATAGATGACAAACATCCATGGGAATAACATCACATAAGATCTTATCATTATATCCCCCTATTTTGAATTCAACCAAGCATTGTTTAGTAACAGTTACCTGGTGTCCTTTCTGTAGCCACGAAACTTTATATGGGCTGGGATGATCAATCATCTCCAGCTCCAACTTCTCTACCATCTCGGTTGAAACGAGATTATCCGTGCTACCACTATCAACAATGACCTTGCATACCCTATCCTTGGTCTTGCAAGCTATTCTGAACAGTCTGGTTCTTTGAACTGAACTTTCCACCTCTTTCTCAGGTGTCAAAAGGACTTTACGCATCATAAGTGATCTTTCGCCTTCTGCATCCTTGGCCTCAACATCCCGCCTCTGCGCTTCGACGATGTGAGCTTCTCCAATGTCTTTTTTTTTATCTGGACACTCGTAAGACTTGTGCCCATTCTTCCCACACGTGAAGCATGTGATGACTCCACCTCTTCCTCTTCCTCTACCTCTGGTATGAGGAAAAGTGTTTGCATCAGCATAATCTCCCCTCTGCTCTGTATGTTGCCCTCTCTGTTCAACATATGGTCCTCCCTGTGAGGTCCCACCTCTCTCAATCTTACCCTGAGGTTTCTTCCATTCCTCTTTGGGCTTCTGGTATTTGTCCTGGGAAACTGACTTGCCTCTGGATGAATTCTGCCTCGCCCTCACTGTCCTTGCTTACGGCTCAACTTCTCCTTGGCTTTCAGAGCCATCTGATAAGCATCCTCCATCGTCCTGATGGTAACCATGCTTAATTCATCCTGAATGTCGTATCTCAGACCATTCAGATATCTGGCAACCTTCTCATCATCGCTCTCTCAATGACCTGCTGTGATGTTCAGTCGATAGAATTCCTCAGTGTATTATTTCACTATCATCAACTTCTGTCTTGAGTTTTGCATCCTCCTGAACAGAGTAATTTGGTAATCCCTTGGGATGAACTTCGCTTTCATCTTTGCAATCATTTGATCCCAACTCTTAATCTTCTGCTTACCTTTGCAGTGTCTATTAGCTTGTAGCTCGTCCCACCACAATGTTGCATGTCCTTTTAAGCACGTGACAACATGCTTGACTTTCTTATCTTCTTCGACATCTTCATAGTCAAAATATGTATCGAGAGCTCTAATCCAATCTAGAAGCTCTTCTGCATCCAGATTCCCCTCATAGACTGGAATGTCCATATTTGCCTTTTCCCCCATCCTGGCAATAGATTTAATTAGACGTTCATTAGCTGCATCCTCAGCTGCAACTTCTTCTTCGCGTTCAACTTCAACTTTGCTGTCGGAATCGTTCAGATCCCCTACACTAGCTGTGCATCTTTGTGCTGTCTCCATCTCCTCGAGTCTTGCTCGAAGATCTCTCATTTGCCTCTCCATTTCTAGATTCACTACCTGCCTGCCTCTTCTTCGCACCTCCCTATCCTCTGGGTCAGGTGACTGTCTTTCTCTCCTCGGCAGCATGGCTAATTCTCCTCTCTTCTCTACTACAGAAAGTAAAGAAATATTCCCGCTCTGATACCACTTGATGCGTCCGCACCCTCGGCCACGTCCGCTCTCACAAGATATTCTTCTTCTCGGCCCGAAGAACTCTAAGGTTCTTCTATTTCCCTATCGAGAAATATACACCCACAAATTCTCTTCTCCTGCACGATCCCCCTTCCTTGACTTATCAGAGGATCGGAACTCGCGGCTTCGTAAGTTCACTGTTGATCACTGGGATCTCAAATCCCCGAGACCCGATGGTTTTAGTCAACGCTGACTTTCTCTCACCTTATCGGGACTTCTTTCCTTATCGCGGTTTCACAACTCACGATATCAAACACTTCACTTTACCGACTCCCGACTCGCGATATGCCGAAACTCTGACACACACGTGAGCTGTCTCTTCGACTCCCTGTCACTTCTATCGGGATATCGGACTTCGCGGGATCACGAATCTGGATGTCGATGGATCGACACTTCTCACCACGAAACCCCGATGACTTTATTCCACCTGTCTTCCCTAACCCTGACTGTGGCCCACACGACCCTTCTGTCGGGATATCGCGTTTTGCGATTCCAAGCGGCAAGTGCTTTTTGTTCTCAGAAACCCCGATTCTATGAACCCTGACTCCTCGAGATCTCCTGACACATGTCCCACACGATGGATGGTGTTGAGCTTGTCGAAATATCGTGAATCACGATATCGCAATGTTCATTGCACAAATTTGGAGCTTCGACTTGCGAATCCCCGATATGCGATGTCATGTGTAGATCCGACGACTCCTTCTGACTCGGATCGATGGCTCTACTCCCTCCTGAGCTTCGAACCCTCGAACGTTCTCGTCGTAACCTCCTTGCACCTCCGTGAGATCTGACGGTCCTCAGAACTTTGCGAAATCTCCTCAGAGGATTTCAATCGTCCGTTCTCCCTTAGATGATTTCTGCGAAACGAAGAAGTGTCTCCCCACGAGACTCGTTCGCCCGCTCGCCAACCTATGACGCTCTCTCAGACCTTCCACGGCAGCTTCCCTGCACTTAACCTTTAGTGAATTCAAAGGCCTATCCCTCTTGATCTTTTCCACAACTTCAGTCTTCAGAAAGAAACCTTGCACACACTCCTTGCGTCAAATCTTCAACAACGCTTAAGTGTCAAAGGCACTCAGCTCTGCGCGCTCCTGCAGCAGCAGTCTTCTGATACTCTGCTCAGAATCGCAACTCTGAGACTTAGCTTGGCCTGCGCACTCCTTGCACGACACTGTGCCTATCTGCACCTCCAAGGAAATGAGAACAAAAACTATCTCTAATTGAACCCTCCTGTCAACGCACTCCTTGCAGACAATTCGACTGCACTCCTTGCAGGAATCCTCTGGCTCAAATAGAGAAATAATTGAAACTCATTCACTCTTCCTCTCAGACTTCAATTCCACCATGAAATCACACACACAGCATATAAAAGAAAATGTATGACAGGGAATAAACATTCATGAGCATATCAACATCAACACACACAGAGAATCAACACAAACCATGAATTTGAATTAGAGTTCTTCTATTAATTCAAATGTCTGTACATGGGTGTTCTTCATACAATTCTCTGCTTGCTCTCTTGCTTCTGAATGATAATGTTACAATGTACAAAGGAGGGTGTCTATATCCAGTTTCCCTCTCGGACTCTAAGCTATCAAATCTAAAATTAAATTCCTATCTACCAGCATTAACTATATTAAATGATGACTATCTACCTAAGGACGAGAGCTATCCGCTCAAGGTCCATTACAATATACAAAGGCACTTCTTCTTAATGACTCATTTAAGATTTGCGCAACAGTCCCAAAGCACTTTCAAAATTGGTGCTGGCTTTTCCAGCTGTCTTCAGCTTTCGTGCTGGCTCGCTTGATGAGTTGGCGATGCTCCTACATCACTTTGCATAAAGATGTGTTGTAGTCCACAGTGGTCCGTTTTTAGTTCAATTTTTTGTCCAATAAGGTAGTGTATCCAAACCTTCAAGGCATATACAATGGCTAACAAATCCAAATCATGCGTCACATAGTACTCCTCATGCCTTCTCAACTTCCTCGAGATGTAAGCGATCACTCGACCGTCTTGCATCAAGACTCTACCTAAGCCTTCCTCCTTGGATGCATCAGTGCATACCAAGAGGTCTGCGTCCATGTCAGGGACCTTTAGTATCGGTGTTGTTGTTAATAACTCTTTGAGCCTCTGAAAGGCTTCTGCGCATTTCTCGACCCAAACAAACTTCTTGTTCTTCTTTTGCAATTCTGTGATCAGATTTGCTATCTTCGAAAATCCCTCGACGAACCGTTGATAGTATCTTGCTAAACCCATGAAGCTACGCACTTTCGGGACATTCGTTGGCGTAGGCCATTCCATAATAGCCTCAAACTTTGCTGGATCCACGATGATACCTTCACCGGAGATGACATGCCCTAAGTAGTGAATCTTCGATTGATAAAACGAGCATTTAGACAATTTCCCATACAATTTTTTCTCTCGCAGACATTGTAGTACCAAGCGTAAGTGCTCATCATGCTCCTCCATCATCCGAGAGTAAATCAAAATATTGTCAATGAATACTTGGATGAACTTGTCCAAGTACTCGCAGAACATCCCGTTCATCAAACTCATAAATACCCCTGGGGTGTTCGTTAGTCCAAACGGTAAAACAATAAACTCGTAATGTCCAAACCTCATCTTAAAGGTGGTCTTAGGGACATCATCCTCCTTGATCCATAACTGGTGATACCTTGATCTCAAGTCGATCTTTGAAAACACCGTCACACCCTTCATCTGATCAAACAGATCATCAATCCTTGGCAAAAGATACTGATTCTTGATCGTTGCCTTGTTCAATTGACGGTAGTCAATGCAGAGTCTCCATGACCCATCCTTCTTTCGTATAAAAATAATAGGCGCACCACACGGTGACACACTTGGACGTATAAGTCCTAGGTCCAATGACTCCTCCAGTTGCATTCTCAAGTCCTATAACTTCGGGGTCGATATCCGATAAGGCGTTCCTGCTATCGATTTAGTCCCTGGTTTTAGGTCTATGGTAAACTCCAATTCCCTCTCCGACGACATCCCAGGTGTTCTAGACCTTCTGCTACTCCCTTTTCATTTAACGCAATGATCGAATAAATATTACATCCCTTGCGCATGCTCTTTCGTAGCTGGAAGGAAGAGATGAACCTCAGGGAAGCTCCCTGGTTCCGACCTACAATCACATGTCTCTATCCCTCATCATCGACCAAGCTAAACCGTTTCATCTTACAGTTGAGTATCGCCTCATGCGATTCCAACTAGTCCATATGGATCACGACGTCATAAGATCCTAATATCATGACGTATAGGTTGGACTTGGTGACAAACTCTCCCAGTTTAAGGGTACAACCCATAATATCTCCTCCAACCTTCTGTTTAGCTCCCGAAGCCATCTCTATAAAGCTAAACTCATCCTGTTAGACTGCCTTTACCTTAATTCTTTTTAGCATTGCACCTGAAATGAAAATCTCGATAGCACCAGGATCTATCAAAATACTAAGGGTCTGGTCAGCGACGGTACCTGACGTCTCAAGCATAGTCGATTGGTGCTCTGCCTGGCGGTTATTCACCGTTGCATGAATCCGATGGGCCTTGCCAAATATCCCACGGTAGTGGGTCTGGCTGATCCAGATGCTCTAGTCCTCTCCACTAGGCAGTCGTGCTGGTAGTGTGGCTCCCCACATGTCCAACACCCCTTCTTCGATCCAGTACTCCTGGTACCCGAAGTAGAAGCTGAAGTCCCACTGGACTGGAATCCTGGTATGTTCTGTTGAACATGCCTAAACTGCTGTTGCTGTGGTTGACACTGCTATTGGTTCTGTGGTCCTCGGTAAGGAGTCTGCTGCTATGGCGTTGGTCTCTGAGGTGTAGTGAAAGTGGATCCTCTCTGGAAGCCACGATGTCCTGGCGTATGTCTAGTTGGTGTCTGATGCTGTTGCGCACCAGATGAACCCTTCCTTGCTGGTCTCATTGGAGTCCTTCTCTGACCCCCGTTGATAAGATCCTCCTCCACTATGAGGGCCTTCTGAATGACATCATGCAAGGTTCGCTGCATCATAATCCTAACCTTTGCACGAATGCTGACATTAAGGCCAAACAAGAACCTGTTGACCTTAAGTTTCTTGGTATTAAGGTGCAGAGCATATCGAAGAAACTCCATAAGACGATCCTTGTACTCGGGCACCGTACAACCACCCTATCACAAGGCATTGAAATTGTTGAGCTGATGCTCAATGAATTCCTCTGATAGGTACCTCTCTCAGAACCATTCCTCGAATAGTTCCCATGACACGTCTTTGATGACCATGTTCAATTGTGGCAGGAGCGTCTTCCATCATAAAAGAACACTCCCTTTCAGTTGACAGACCACCATGTGGACCTTCATGTTGGAGGTATAGTCGCGAAGTGCAAATCACATCGCCATATTCTCCAACCATGCCTCGACGGCTGCGCCGTCCGGGGTACTAAAGAACTCGAGAAATTTGACCTTCTCGATTTCACAGTGAATGCTACGAGTACCAACCAGAGCGCGCAGTGGACCCTCAGGGGCTGCCGATGCCCTGGCCCCATCTCTATCCAAACAACTGATCAATTCCTCAGACATCCACTGAAAAGACCTCATCAGCCCAACCACTTCACCCACAACTATCTTTTCCTGCTCGACCACTTATTCCTCTCGTTGGGGGTTAGACCCTTTAGGCATAGATGCTACTGGGGGCGTCACGCCTCCTCCCCTAGCACCCCATCGTATGCCTCCATGACGTCCTCTAACCATGATTACCTACATGAATACAAGTCAAATTAATTAGTAGCATTATCATCAAATATCAAATCAATGAAAGACGTAGTGATCCCAAGTCCCGGGTCGAACCCGCTCTGATACCATATGTAACGATCCTAATTGTTACGACTCCAAGCGAAGCGAAAAGTGCAATTTTTATTTATTTTTAGGCAGGAAGGCAAAAATGACAACAGTTAAACCACACCACATGACGACGAACACCACACACGCAAATCAAGTAATAAACAACAACGACTCTACACACTATCACATTGAGAAACTGGGCGAAACATGCGTAAATCAAAAAGAAAGAAACGACTACCCATCCGACACAAACACAACAACGCCTACAAGCTAAGGACAACATTCACAATACCGACACAATGACATTAGAATCTATAGGTCTATAAACACCGAAGTGACGACTGTCTTTTACCCCTTTTTCTTTTTAAGTAATAAAATTTAATTAGCATATGTAGATAAAACAATAATTTCCCTTTTAAAATTTTAATCCCCTAATATAATTTGATTTTAATAAATTAATTGAATTTCTTACCCCCTTTTCGTTACATGTTTAATTATGATTATTATTTTTGACCTTAAGTGTCACTTAGACCTAGATTTTAATTTCACTAGGCAGACGACATTTTTATTAGGGAAATTGTTTTTAAATATTACTTGTCACGTCATTCGTTCTAAGGCTGTCTAGGTTTATTCACTTACCAGTTAAAAATGCGATGTGCCCTTCAGGACGCACTAGGTGCTCCAAGGGTGCCACTCGCCTCTTTTCGTTTTCCTTGCATGACATGCTCTTCAGGATGTACTACATGCTCCAAGGGTGCCACTCGCCTCTTGACTGACTTGGTAGACATAAAAAACCCCTAGAGTGAATACTCTGCCATGTGATCTTGTGGGAGACTAAGGGCCTCTAAGGAATAAGGCCCCTGCCTTATTCTGTGCTCCTTAGAATCATCGTGAGGGACTGTTGTAGTCTGCCCTCAYGATATCGTGGGTCTTCTTGAACTAGGTAATTGTTAACCTACAGTGTGAGCCACATCGAGAGTGCTAGTAGGCTGTGGTAGGGCTGCTGTCCACACATCTCCCTCAAAGTCTCTGGTTGTCGTGCATGACCCCTCTATGCCACATGTGAGTTTGGTYGACAAGCTATCGTTAGTCTGCATCATCAACAAATCATATCAGCAATAATAATCAATCATCATAACATCTAATTAGATGTACATATGTCATATCAACAACAATCATACCCCAATAGTCCACTCCCTGACTTGACCCAGAGTCCAAGGGGTTTCATTGATGCCTCTGCATCCTTGAGGTCCAAGGTCCTGCACACTGAGGAGAACCCAGTCAATAGCACCTGTCTATGTAAATACACAAAATAACATATCATCATATCCATAATTCCTCATAATCATAATCAAACGACCAATAGTATAATAATCCTGATCACTTGCAAGCAAGTGTCCTCAAAGAATAAGCTCGCTCAGTGCGCGCATGAGCGAGATGTTAGATTTTTGTTTAAGAAAAATTTCAAAAGATACTAATGAAAAATGGAGAAAAGAACCTATGGACTAAACCAAAGCTTCTTGAATGAAAATCATCATTTGATACCTGATTATTCTAGAAAAAATATTTTTTCTTTGTCAACAAAGATCACTTCCCCGTGGAGTCTTGAAACTTTGATTCAATTCACATTGGAGTCACCAGGTGAACACTTAATTGAAAGATAAACTTAAAAATATTTCCCAAAATGTTTTTTGATTCTCGTTCACCAACATAAAAAAGAATTTGTCTATATCATATCCCATGGAAAACGACAATGGTGCCAAAAATATGTTGTAATTTGAGATTGTTCATGGCTTCTTAGGAACAATGCCAAGACATTTCCAAACCTACCTTAGGCCACAAGCTAGCTCTTGGATTTGAGGGGTCTCCCTCATCTTATTTAAGATAGTTGGATTCCTATTATCACTAAACAATAGCTCTCCAACAATAAGCTTAGGATGCCATATTTGAATGTTGAAAAAATGGATAAAAAATGTTGACGATAATGATGACAACATACTAAAATAAAAATATTGTAAATTAGATCAAACTAGTAGTGCTAGTACCAAACTATTTTTTTCAACACATAAATATGATTGTAAATTACATATTACTTATATTACTTAAGAAGAAACTCAAATGAAATATTAAAGAAGATTAAAACATAAAATCTGTTTGAGATGAGTTATGAATTTATAAATTAATATTTTATATATAAAAAAAAAAAATTACAATATCTCCATAAGATTCATCACTGTGGACACCGTCCTTGGCCCAAGAAAATCCTAACTTGCTAACGCCCTTTTCATTGAAATTACTTCCCTTCTTATAACGTTTTCAAAACGAAAGAAAATGAGTACCAACAAAGATGGCATCAAATCCCAATACTCATGCAATTTCCACATCACGCATATAAATTTAGAGCGGAGATAGATATTCCAACAAAGTATATAGCTTGTATTTGATTTCAAATAACCCTTTTGGTTGCTTAAAAAAATTATGTATGGGCTCGAGCAGATTGGATAGAAAATAGACCAAAATTCACATTAAATATTATCTCCTTATCATAATTTAAGAAAGGAATATCTCGATTCCTTCTCAAGACTGCTGGGCATCCAATTTGGCATTGAGCATTTTTGGAAAACCATTCGTTTACAAAATATCAAAAAAAAAAAAAAGTTAAAATCCCTTCCCTTTTTTAAACATCAAACATGGAGCTCTTAACACAATTAACGTGTTAAAACACACTTTATTATTATTATAATTAATATATATTAAAAATATTAAAACTAAAGATCATATAATATACATTAAAATAATAATATAATATACATTATCATTATATATTTAAATTTTATTACAAAATTTAATTTATAAACAAAATAAAATTAAATTTTATTCCAAAATTATAAACTATATTAAAATTAAAAAAATTAAAATAATAATAAATTAAATTAAACTATAATTAAATTAACTAATTACTAAGTCAAATCAATAATTAATAATTTTATTTATTTATTTAAAATTTATAAAATATTACAACAGTATGGGACAGATTTGGAGGCTTCTTTGGTCTTTTGGCGGAGGGGGCAATCTTTTGGTCATATTTTTTGCAAAGGGATAATTTTTGTTCACTTCTCTTTATCAAAATAAATTTGGTGGTTAGTAAGTTGGAAAGTCTTCAGATTTATTATTATTATTTAAAGTAAGTTCTAAATTTTAGAATAGCTATTAGATATAAAGTAAATTTTATTTTGGTTTTTTAAGTGTAGAATAATAAGTGATGGAGTGTATTATTAAAACACTCCATTATATGAAATCAATGACAAAATTAATTTAAGTAAGCCATTTTCTAAATATCAATGTGGTCTGGGGTTATTTGTATAAAAAATGTTTGTGTAATTTAAAATATTTTATTTAAAAAAATTTGTTTTTAATATTTTACTTACTTTAAATAGACATTATAGTTATTTCAATAATTTATTAAAATTTTATTTAAAAACATGAAACTGGATCGAATTTCTGATTCTTAAGCACCGTTCAATCTAAAACGATTGAAGTGTTGATTTTGATTGACTAACCACCGTTTCCAATCACGTTTTCCCATTATTGATTTAATGGTGCATTGAGATTAAAATAATCGAGCTTTAGTTCTCGCAAGTATGTCAAATATATCAGAAGATTATAATTGATTACAAATATAATTAACATTATAAGATTATAAATATAATTAATTAATTTGCAAATATTTTTTATCTATAAATATAATTAATTACCCATTAGGATAGTGTTTTATTTTTTAATTTTAAAAATCAATTAATATATTATATTGTACATTAATATAAATTAATATTTTACTTTATATTAATGTAATATTAATATATTAATACTTTTATAATGTATTACTACTTTATTAATATATTATTTTAATAGTGTATTAATGTATTTTAACCGAGTTGAATTGTTATTTCATTTAAAATATTGTAAATATATATAATTGTGTAAAAAAACTACAAATTTTTTATATTTAGATTTTTTTCAAATATTTATTAATAAAATAATATGAATATATAAATTGTATTTTTTGTTTTTATATTTTTCTATTAAACATGTATTTCTTGATGAAATAATAGTAATAAACTATATTTTTATTTTTATTTTTATTTTTGTATTCAATGTAATAATAGTAATAAACACTATTTTAATTGTTTATATATTAAAAATTTCTAGACTTTTTTTTAACTATATAATATATAATTAAAAATATAGTTTATATAGTTATAAATGACCATAACACTCCTCTTTACTTTAATGATTTCAGAATATGGATTTGAATGAAAGTTTTCTATGGGTAGGAGACTTTAACAATAATAAATCCTTATAACAATAATAAATCATCATCAAATTTCAAGTTGATTTTCTATCAATGTCTGTAGAATTAGTATAAATTGTCATCTACAACTCGTAAAACAAGTTGATTTCCTTTAAATGTTCTTAGGACAAATATAAATGATCATCTATAATGTATAAATCAATTAGATTTGTTATCAATGTCCTTAGAACAATATAACTCATCATCTACAAAGATCCATATGATTTGTTATCAATGCTCTTATAATAACTATAACTCATT
>JASDQU010241701.1:93989-120679 GCA_032191745.1 Picea mariana | reverse complement strand
AAAAAGAAAAAGGAAACAAAAGGGAAAAAGTGGAAAGTCAAACTTAGTAAAGTATCTACCATTTAAGAGATTTCTAATTTAAACTGAACTACCAAATTAATAGTGGGGAAAATCATTAAAAACCTGTAAGAGAATTTGGGGACACCTAGGAGTGATTCTAGGAGTAACTCTAGGTGGGTGAGGGAAATAAAGATAATTAATTAATTAAAGAAATTAATTTATGGAGGAATGAAGAGGATGGGTGACACTTGTACGGGGAAGAATTTTTAGGAATTAAATTTTAAAAACTTAATTAAACGAGATTTTAGGAAAGTAAGGAACCAAAAAACTCTATATAATGAAGGGAGGAGATGGAGGTTGGATCATCTTCGGTTTGCGTAACGTTACGTTGCAGAAATATCTACTTGACTGACTTAACTTCTGGGAGTTGGGATACCAAGCTCGGTGAGGAGTGGTAGCTCGGCCTTGCGAGGCGAGCTGGGAGATAATTGAAATATTTGGATATTGTGTGTGTGGCCCCTTTGCGGCTCTGAGGGCTAAGGGGGAAGAAGAGTACCCCTATCATTGGTTGGGAGGTACCGGTCAAGTCTCGTCGGTTGGCACACGGGAGTTGCAAGGAGCACACAAGACATCCACTCCGAATAGGAAATGGTATGCTTTCTTCGTTTTGTATTGTAAATGGTTTTATAACTCATGCTTGAATCTGCATTTTTACTTGGGTAAGTGAACTGATTGTCTAGATGGTTTTCTGAAATTTTCTTAGATGGTTTTTCCCTTCGAAAGTAGACTGATTTGCTTATTGGTTGCCCACGATTTTTACCAATTAAATGTGAATGAGTTGTTGTTTTTAACCACGAATTTTCCAGAGAAATGTTCTCTGCGTCTTCTTGTTGAATGCCCGCGATTTTTGCCCTTTATTGATGACCACAGACTTGTTTTTAAATGATAGACTGAAGTTGCAGATAACACCCACGTTTTTTCCTTTAAAACTATTGTCTGAGTTTTCTAGAATGCCCTTGATTTTGGCTATTTACTCGATTGCCTAAACCTATTGTAAAGGCCCTTGATTTTTCCATTTAAAACATGGCTGAGTTGTTGTTAAGACCATGATTTTTGCTTATTGTCTGGCGTTCCTTTAATCACTCGTGGCCTGTTTTTTTTCACTTTATGTACATTATCATTTAAATAATGTCTCAAATATTAATTAATTAATCAGATCTGGTATAAGATATTAAATACTTAATTATGTTGTGGTATTGAACAGTGGTAAATCCACAGTTATGCAGTGCAGATTATCAGGGTATATTAGATTGTAATTATCTGGTTGTATATGGTGGCTAGCTGAGTAGCCTACTTTGAGTGTTTAACCCTTCGGCGTTCTCCTCGGATGCATTCCTTTAATGATGGCTAGTGTTGAATGCCTTTCCTCTTTTAACACTCTTGACAATGAAAAGATGTCTATGACTGTTATGACTTTATCACTGACTGCGTACGTCCTTGGACAGTAAGAACTTTAATGACAGTCAACCCCTTTTACTTGACTGGAATAGCATTAACCGACTAAAACAACATCCTTAGATAGCATTAAATGGTTTAGACAACCTTTGACTTTTTAGAACAGTCTGGTCCTCTCGCTGTAACCTTGTTTAAACTAATTCATTAATTAGAATGGAATGGTGGTATAGTATTTGTATTGCCATAATATGCAGGCTAAAATAAGGCAGTACTGTAATTTTTCGATGTTATATATTGATTAAATATCATAGTTCCAAGGTATTCCTATCATAGTTGTAGTGATTAAATGTTCTATATATCTTTCAATCAACCACTGTGTTATTATATCCAGTTTTAAATGCCCAACATTTGATCTGTCGTTTCAGGTAGCGATCATTTAGTGGAATGGTCATTATAGTGATTAAATGATATATATGTGTAATCGGTAGATTGTATTATTCCTCTTGGTTGAATGCATAGCCTCTGATCATTTAGTGGTATGACTAGTTAGGCTGATTAAATGCTTTATAGTAAATTTTGGTTAATGTCTTACGTGTCTTCCCAACTACGACTGCAATTAAGATTATTTGATGGTACGTTGATGACCCAACTACATTTAGGCTACTCATTTGACACACTCTTTAATTTTAAATTAGAATGTAATCTTGGACCAGTTAGCCTGGGGGTTGGGTGGGGTCAGGGACGATGTCGTGATGGCGGGTGTCACCCCTTGTCTTCATCCTCTTGTGTCTCGTCAACCTTGTGTGGGGTAGCTATAGTCTCCCAGTCAGTATTCGGTTCCTATCACGTCGGGGTTTCCTGAGCCTTGGTCTCGTTTGGTTTTTCTCCAGGGTTATTGTCACGCCTCTCTTTTGGGGACGACATTGTTCCTGATGCGGGGATCATGGCGTGCCCTATGGGTTAGCGGTGAATGATATCATGATCGGATTCGGTGCCTATCATGTGAGTGTCGTTGAGCATCGCATCTTGACTTGGTCGCATGCATTGGTTCACGTGCCTTGAGGTTTTAGTCTTGATCGTCAACGTCATTATGGCGGAAAAGGGAAGTTGTCCCTTAAGCTTGTAGGTGTGTCTTGTTGCGTCGAGCGGTTGGTCGTTACTCCTGGTTTTTTGTGCCTGTTGCCCATTTGCCCTTATGTCTGTGTGCAGTGTCGTAGTTTCTTGTTACCTGGGTTACATTCTTATGTTTGTTGTCAGTAGTGTGGTTAAACTATTTTCATCGTCACCTTCTTGCCTCTTAACTCCNATATATCTTCGCTTGTTGTCATAACGATGGGGTTGTTACATATGGTATCAAAGCAGGTTCAACCCTATGACTGTGGATCGCCAAGATTTCCACTGCAGTAAACCCATGAGTATTAACCCTTTCATTAAGTAAAAACCTTAACGTGCCCTCATTGAGATCGCATTTAGAGGGCGCCCCTGAGGGTCCACAACGTACAATAGCTAGTATCGATAGCATCCTCCTAGATCTCAAGAGAGATGAGTTCTAGAGTCCATGAGTGTCACGGATGGTGGTGTCATCGAATCATAGTTGTATAGAAAGGCATGTGCTTCACACTTCATGTTTACGACCTCCAGCATAAAGGTCCACATGGTGGTCTTTCAACTGAAGGGGAGTGCTCTTTTATGGTGGAAGATGCTCCTGCCCCTTTTAAACCTGGCCACCGGCAATGTGCCATGGGAACTATTCAAGGGATGGTTCCAGGAGAGGTATTTTTCTAAGAAATTTGTTAAGCATCAGCTCAACAAGTTTGATGCCTTACGATGAGGTAGCTGCAAGATGCCCGAGTACGAGGCCTGTTTTGGAGCTGCTTCGATATGCTCCACACCAAGTTACCCAGAAACTTAAGGTCAAGAAGTTCGAGTTTGGCCTTATTGTTAGAATTCATCTTCAACATCGGGTACCAGGAGTACTGGACTGAAGAAGGGGTGTTGGACGTGTGGAGAGCCACACTACCAGTGCTACTGCCCCGTGGAGAGGACTAGAGCTTCCAGACCAGCTGGACCCTCTACCGTGGGAGATATGAGCGAGGCCCATCAGATTCATGCAGCGGTGAATAACCACCAGGCAGAGCATCAGTCGACTACGCTCAAGATGACAGGTATCGTCATTGACCAAACCCTTAGTATTTTGATATATCCCGGTGCTATCGAGAGTTTCATTTCTAGTGCAATGCTAAAAAGGATTAAGTTAAAGGTAGTCGAACAGGATGAGTTTAGCTTCGTATAGATGGCTTCGGGAGCCAAACAAAAGATTGGAGGTAAGGTTACGGACTGTATCCTTAACCTGGGAGAGTTTGTCATGAGGGTTAACCTGTATGTCATGATCTTAGGATCTTATGACGTCGTGATCGGTATGGACTAGTTGGAATTGCATGAGGCGATACTCAACTACAAGAAAAAACAATTGAGCTTGGTCGAAGATGAGGGACAGAGATGTGTGATTATAGGATGAAACCAGCGAGTTTCCCTGAGGTTCATCTCTTCCTTGCAACTACAGAAGAGCATGTGCAAGGGGTGCAAGATTTATGCGATCCTTGCATTAAATGAGAAGGGAGTAGTGGAAGGTATAGAACACCTTCCAGTGGTGAGAGAGTTTGCAGACGTATTTCTAGAGGAGTTACCTGGGATGCCACCAGAGAGGGAAGTGGATTTTACTATAGACCTAAAACCGAGAATAAAACCGATGGCTAGAACACCTTATCGGATGTCAACCCTAGAGTTACAGGAGTTGAGAATGCAACTGAAGGATTTGTTGGACCTGGGACTAATATGTCGTAGTGTGTCACCGTGGGGTGCACCTGTTATTTTCATACGAAATAAGGATGGGTCATGGAGGCTCTGCATTGACTACCATCAATTGAACAAGGCCATGATCAAGAATCAATATCCATTGCCGAGGATTGATGAATTTTTCGATCAAATGAAGGGAGCGACGGTGTTCTCAAATATCGATTTGCGATCAGGGTATCACCATTTACGAATTAAGGAAAATGACGTCCCTAAGACCGCCTTTAAGACAAGGTTTGGACACTACGAGTTTACTGTTTTACCATTTGGACTGACAAATGCCCTAGGCGTATTTATGAGTTTGATGAATAGGGTGTTCCGCTAGTACTTGGACAAGTTCATCCAAGTATTCATTGACGATATTTTGATTTACTCTTGGATGATGCAGGAGCACGAAGAGCACTTGCGCTTGGTACTATAGTGTCTGTGAGAGCACAAATTGTATGGGAAGTTATCCAAATGCTCATTTTATCAATCGAAGATCCACTACTTAGGGAACGACATCTACGGTGAAGGTATCGTTGTGGATCCAGCAAAGGTTGAGTCCATTATGGAATGGCATGCGCCGTCGAATGTCCCGAAAGTGAGTAGCTTCATGGGTTTATCAGGATACTATCGACGGTTCGTCAAGGGGTTTTCGAAGATAGGAAATCTGATCATGGAATTGCAGAAGAAAAACAAGAAGTTTGTTTGGACCGAGAAATGTGTGGATGCATTTCAGAGGCTCAAGGAGTTGTTGACAACAAGACCGATACTAAAGGTCCCGGACATGGATGCGGACTTCTTGGTATGCACAGACTCATCCAAGGAAGGCTTAGGTGGAGTCTTGATGCAAGATGAACGAGTGATCGCTTACATCTCGAGGAAACTGAGAAGGCATGAGGATAACTACACGACGCACGATTTGGAGTTGTTATCCATCATATATGCCTTGAAGGTTTAGAGACACTACCTTGTTGGATGAAAATTTGAACTAAAGACTGACCACTGTGGACTACAACACATATTTACGGAAAGAGACCTGAACGCGCGACAACGACGTTGGTCGGAATTGCTTAGCGAGTGTGACTTCAAGATTACTTACATAAAAGGAACAGTGAACCGAGTGGCGGATGCATTGAGTCAGAGACCACGCATCTTTTTGGTGCTGCCTCTTCAGATGAATCTACATAAAAAGATTCTAACTTTACATCGTGACGACGACTGGTACAAAGAGGTTGAGGGTGTTATCGGACAAAACACAATGATGGTACAACGATTTGAAGGATTTTATTTTGATAGCTATGGTTTATTGAGGTTTAAAAATCGGATCTACATACCGTTGAACAACGAGTTGAGGATGTTGATCCTAAGTGAGGCTCATAGAGCAGTTTACATTGCTCACCCGGGAGTCACGAAGATGAGGGCAGACCTTAAATCCTTATTCTTCTGGAAGGGAATGAAGTCAGACATAGTCAACTATGTGGCCAGATGTCTAGAATGTTAGCAAGTAAAGGATGAACATAGACACCCAGCAGGATTACTACAACCACATGTTATTCTAGAATCGAAATGGGAGGTTATTTCGATGGATTTTTTTGTTGGATTGCCACTGACGGCAAGGAGACATGACTCAATTTTCGTAGTAGTAGACACTCTGACGAAGAGTACTCACTTTAATCCTTTGCGTACAACTTATCATGCACCTGACATAACTAGAGTTTTCATCAGTGAGATTGTGAGGCCGCATGGCCTGCCTAAGAGGATTATATCCGATCGTGGATCGATGTTCACTAGACGATTTTGGATGAGTTTCCAAGAGGCCTTGGGAACACAGCTTAACTTCAGTACTGTGTATCAAACAGAGACTGACGGACAGACCAAACGAACAAACTAGACCTTGGAAGACATGTTGCGCATGTACGTAATGGACCAACAAAAGCGTTGGGAAGAATTCTTGCCACTGGTGGATTTTGCTTATAACAACAGTTACCAGAGCACCATTAAGATAGTACCTTTCGAGTTTCTTTATAGATGACCATGTCGGGTGCCTTTGACTTGGGATCGGCTTGCAGATAGGGTCCAGGTGGGACCGAAAGTGATCCAATAATTGGAAGATTAAATGAAAACTTTAAGACAAAGAATCAAGGAAGCACAGGATCGGCAGAAGAGTTACGATGATGCGTGTTGTGTCGACCATAGTTACATTGTGGCGATCGAGACTTTTTGCAGGTGAAACCACATAATATTTTGATCTAGTTTGTGAAAAAAGGGGCTAAACTATATCCTAGGTTCGTGGGATCCTACGATATTTTGGAAAAGAGAGGCCTATGGCCTGATGACTAGCCTTGCCCGATTGTTGGGGCGTATGCATGATGTATTTCACATCTCTGTTGAGACTTTATGATTAGTGATCCTTCACATGATTTGACTTGAGCACCTTGTGGTTGTCGGATGAGGATGCACTCATGGCTGAGCCAATCCGCATCTTGGATCATCACATTCAACAACTACGATGTCAAACAGTAGATTAGATCAAGGTCAATTGGGACAATTATAGTCCGCATCGGCGACCTAGGAGGACGCATTTTATATGTGCCAGCAGTTTCCATTTTTGTTTTATAGATAGACATATGATACTGTGATACACTTTATTTTTATATTTATACTGTGAAACTTCAAGACGAAGTTTAGACCAAGAAGGGGTGTATGTAACATCCCGCTTTTGGGAACTGAGAAAACTTATTCTTTGAGGACACTTGCTCGCAAGTGATCCGTATTTTATGTTATTAAAACATTTATTTTGATTATGAGGCGTTATGGGTTGATGACTTTTCGTTTTACTGCATTGACATAGACATGTGCTATCGACTCGGTTTTACTGAGTGTGCAGGATTTTGGACCTCAAGGATGCAGAGGCATCGATGGAACCCCTTGGACTCTATATCGAGTCAGGGAGTGCACCATTGGGGTTTGATTGTATTACTGTGATATTAGTGCATCTGATTAGATGATATGATATGGATATATTCTAACACAATTTGTTGATGATGCAGGCTGACGATAGCTTACCGACCAGACTCACATGTGGAGTAAGGGGGTCACGCACGAATACCAGAGAGGTTGAGGGAGAGGTGTGGACAGCAGCCTTGCCACAACCTACTAGCACTTCCGCCATGGCTCGAACTGTAGGTTAGTGTTTACCTAGTTTGAGAGGACCCACGATGCCGTGAGGGTAGACTGTGACAGTTTCTCATGATGATTCTAAGGGGTGCGCAATAAGGGGGGGGGCCTTATTCCCCAGAGGCCCTTAGTCTCCCACAAGTTCACCTGGCGGAGTATTGACTCCAGGGGTTTTTGATGTCTACCAACTCAGTCAAGAGGCGAGTGACACCCTTGGAGCACGTAGTGCATCCTGAAGGGCACGTCGTACAAGGGAACAGATGAGGCGATGGCACCCTTGGAGCACCTAGTGCATCCTGAAGGGAACATTGCGTTGTTTTGATAAATGAATGAACCTAGACAGCCTTAGGATGAACAATGTGATGAGAATTTAAAAAAAAAAAACATTTTCCCTAATAAAATGTCGCCCATCACGAAAATTAAGGTCTAGATCTAAATCATGCTAGTGGTAAAATTTTATCCTTTTTATTAAAAAAAAAAATTATATATAAACATATGTATATATACATATAATTAAATTAAAAACAAAATAAATAAAGAGTATGATCTTTGTTACATCTTGTAACACGGAGGGAGTAAGAAATTTAATTTATTCAAAAATATGTTGGAATAAATTTTTTAAAAAAGGGAATCAATTGTTTTATTATTTTTGATTTATTAATTAAATGAGAAAAGGGAAAAAGGGTTAATTTCCACAGCTGCCTTTTTGAGTTATAATTAAAAAGGGGAAAGAGGGAAAATGTAAAATATTTGGAAACTAGGAAAAGAGGGAAACACAAAAAGAAAAAGGAAACAAAAGGGAAAAAGTGGAAAGTCAAACTTAGTAAAGTATCTACCATTTAAGAGCTTTCTAATTTAAACTGAACTAGCAAATTAATAGTGGGGAAAATCATTAAAACCTGTAAGAGAATTTGGGGACACCTAGGAGTGATTCTAGGAGTAACTCTAGGTGGGTGAGGGAAATAAAGATAATTAATTAATTAAAAAAACTAATTTATGGAGGAATGAAGGGGATGGGTGACACTTGTACGAGAATGGATTTTTAGGAATTAAATTTTAAAAACTTAATTAAATGAGATTTTAGGAAAGTAAGGAACCACAAAACTATATATAATGAAGGGAGGAGATGGAGGTTTGATCATTTTATGTTTTCATAACATTACGCTGCATAAATATCTACTTGACTGAATTAACTTTTGGGAGTTGGGATATGCATCTCGGTGAGGAGTGGTAGCTCGACCTTGTGAGGCGAGCTGGGAGCTAGTTGAAATCTTTGGATATTGTGTGTGTGGCCCCTTTGCAGCTCAGGGGGCTAAGGGGAAATAAGAGTACCCCTAGCATTGGATGGGAGGTACTGGTGAAGTCTCGTCGGTCGGCACGCAGGAGTTGCAAGGAGCATGTGGGACATCCACTCCGAACAGGCAATGATACTCTTTCTTCATTTTGTATGGTAAATTGTTTTAGAACTCATGCTTGAATCTACATTTTTACTTGGGTAAGTGAACTGATTGTCTAGATGGTTTTCTGAAATTTTCTTAGCCTAGCTCGATGATAGATTGACTCCCATGGCTTCATTTCCCTGCACGTCTTGACCACCTTGTTGTGTTGATTGTGACCTTCATGATTGTTTATCCTTCGTCCCTATCTCACCAGTCCTCGCCTGAGCAAGCGACCAGGAGCCTGATCTACGGTCGTCGCCTTAGCGTTAAAAGACATATGGATCTCAACGCCTTGCTTTTCTGTGCGAGGATGATGAGCGAAGGACGGACCTGTTAGCCGACTACCTTTGATGTTTGTCCTTGGCTGATTGTTGATTCCACCATCTGGCAACGACCTCTGCGTGTGGATTATATGGTGTCCTGGTTGGTTTTCTCTATGCCTTGACTGATAGAACTCCTCCAATCTTTCCATGACTTTTCCCATTGGATCATCGAATTTCTCTTACTGTTGTCTGCGTTGTATCGGTGTTATGGAAATGGAAAAATGAATTGATTCCCTGTCTGCAATTTTTATTTTGGTATTCTGGCAATGGAAAAACGCAATGATTTCTTGTTTGCATTTTTTTTTATTTGTTATTCTAGCAATGGAACAGAGAAATGATTTCATGTCTACAATTTTTTATATTTGGTATTCTGGCAATGGAACAGAGAAATGATTTCATGTCTTCAATTTTTTATATTTGGTATTCTGGCAATGGAACAAAGAAATGATTTCATGTCTACAATTTTTATATTTGGTATTCTGTCAATGGAAAGACGAAATGATTTCATGTCTGCATTTTTTTATATATTTGGTATTCTGGCAATGGAAAAAAAAAATGAATTCATCTCTGCATTTTACATTTGGTATTCTGGAAATGGAAAAACAAAATGATTCCATGTTTGCATTTATATATTTGGTATTCTAGCAATGGGAAAACAAAATGATTTCTCTATCTACATTTCGTTTTTACTTTGAGGCGAATTTTCCCTTGAAGAAGACTGTGTCCTGCAGTTAACAAATGTTGTTTGAGTACCTTGTTGCCTGGCAATTTCACCCCTCTCTGGACTGATTTTCGTTTTATTGCTAGGGTGATTTTTACACGTGTTGAAGATTGAGATATGCATTAACAACATACTTCTACTGGATTCCTGTGAGTTCCCATGAAATGCTATTTTGAGGCTGTGTTTTTACTGTCATTTCCCACGACCTTCCAATTACTTAAGGCTGCGTTTTTACTGTCATTTCCCACAATTTTACAATTCCTTAATGCTGCATTTTTTATTCCCGATTGCCAGTCACGTTTTTCCCTTCAAAAATAGATTGATTTGTTGATTGGTTGTTCACGCTTTTTACCAATTAAATGTGAATGAGTTGTTGTTTTTAACCATGAATTTGCTAGATAAATGTTCTCTGTGTCTTCTTGTTGAATGCCCACAATTTTTGGCCTTTATTCATGACCATGGACTTGTTTAAACGATAGACTGAAGTTGAAGATAACGCCCATGTTTTTGGCTTTAAAACTATTGTCTGAGTTTGCTAGAATGCCCACAATTTTGGTTATTTACTCGATTGTCTGAGCCTACTGTAAACGCCCTTAATTTTTCCATTTAAATCGTGGCTAAGTTGTTGTTAAGACCATGATTTTCGCTTATTGTCTGGCGTTCCTTTAATCACTAGTGGCCTGTTTTTTTTCACTTTATGTACATTATCATTTAAATAATGTCTCAGATATTAATTAATTAATCAGATCTGGTATAAGATATTAAATACTTAATTATGTTGTGGTATTGAATAGTTGTAAATCCACAGTTATGCAGTGGAGATTATCAGGTTATATTAGATTGTAATTATATGGTTGTATATGGTGGCTAGCTGAGTAGTCAGTTTTGAGTGTTTAACCCTTCGACATTCTCCTCGGATGCGTTCCTTTAATGATGGCTAGTGTTGAATGCCTTTCCTCTTTTAACACTCTTGACAATGAAAAGATGTCTATGACTGTTATGACTTTATCACTGACTACATATGTCCTTGGCCAGTAAGAACTTTAATGACAGTCAACCCCTTTTACTTGACTGGAATAGCATTAACTGATTAAAAAAACATCCTTAGATAGCATTAAATTGTTTATACAGTCTTTATCTTTTCAGAATAGTCTGGTCCTCTTGCTATAGCCTTGTTTAAACTGATTTATCAGTTAGAATGGAACAATGGTATAGTATTTGTATTTCCATAATAAGCAGTCTAAAATAAGGCAGTACTGTAATTTTTCGATGTTATATATTGATTAAATGTCATAGTTCTAAGGTAGTCCTGTCATAGTTGTAGTGATTAAATGTTCTATATATCTTTCAATCAACCACTGTGTTATTATATCCATTTTTAAATGCCCAACATCTAATCTGTCATTTCAAGTAGCGATCATTTAGTGGAATGGTCATTATAGTGATTAAATGATATATATGTGTAATTAGTAGATTGTATTATTCCTCTTGATTGAATGCCTAGCCTCTGATCATTTAGTGGTATGACTAGCTAGGTTGATTAAATGCGTTATACTAAATTTTGGTTAATGTATTACGTGTCTTCCCAACTACGACTGCACTTAAGATTATTTTATGGTACGTTGATGACCCAACTATGTTTAGGCTGCTCACTTGACACACTCTTTAATTTTAAATTAGAATGTAATATTGGACCGGTTAGCCTAGGGGTTGGGTGGGGTCAGGGATGATGTTGTGATGGTGGGTGTCACCCCTTGTCTTCGTCCTCTTGTGTCTCATAACCCTTGTGTGGGGTAGGTATTGTCTCCTAGTCAGTATTCGGTTCCTAGCAAGTCGAGGTTTCCTGAGCCTTGGTCCCATTTGGTTTTTCCCCAGGGTTATTGTCGCGCCTCTCTTCTGGGGATGACATGGTTTCAAATGCGGGGATCATGGTGTGCCCTATGGGTTAGTGGCGAATGATATCATGGTCGGAGTCGGTGGCTATCATGTGATTGTGGTTGAGCATCACATGTTGACGTGGGTGCATGCATTGGTTCACACACCTTGAGGTTTTAGTCTTGATCATCAATGTCGTTATGGCGGGAAAGGGAAGTTGTCCCTTAAGCTTGTAGGTGTGTCTTGTTTTGTCGGGTAGTTGGTCGTTACTCATGGTTTTTTGTGCCTGTTGCCCAGTTTCCCTTGTGTCTATGCGCGGTGTCGCATTTTCTTGTTACCTGGGTTACGTGCTTATGTTCGTTGTTAGTAGTGTGGTTTAACTATTGTCGTCGTCACCTTCTTGCCTCTTAACTCCTGAAAACAATACAAAAAAGAAATATCTTTACTTGTTGTCATAACGATGGGGTCATTACATATGGTATCAGAGCGGGTTCAACCCTGCGACTGTGGATCGCCAGGCTTTCCACTACAGTAAACACGTGAGTATTAACCCTTGTGTTAAGTAAAAACATTAATGTTCCCTCGTGGAAATCGCATTTAGAGGGTGCCCCTGAGGGTCCACAACGCGCAATAGCTAGTACCGATAGCATCCTCCTAGATCTCAAGAGAGATGAGTTCTAGTGTCCATGAGTGTCACGGACGGTGGTGTCGTCGAATCATAGTTGTAGAGCAAGGCATGTGCTTCACACTTCGCGTTTATGACTTCCAGCATAAAGTTCCACATGGTGGTCTTTCCACTGAAGCAGAGCACTCTTTTATGGCGGAAGATGCTCCTACCCCTTTTGAACCTAGCCACTAGCAATGTGCCATGGGAACTGTTCGAGGGACGGTTCCAGGAGAGGTATTTTTCTAAGGAGTTCGTTGAGCGTCATCTCAATGATTTCGATGCCTTGCGACGATGTAGCCACATGGTTCGCGAGTACGAGGCCTGTTTTGGAGCTGCTTCGATATGCTCCTCACTAAGTTACCCAGAAACTTAAAGTCAAGAAGTTCAAGTTTGGCCTTATTGTTAGTATTCATCTTCGACTTTGGGTACCAGGAGTACTGGACCGAAGAAGGGGAGTTGGACGTGTGGGGAGCCACACTACCAACGCGGCTGCCCTGTGGAGAGGACTAGAGCTTTCGGATCATATGGACCCTCTACCGTGGGACATATGGGCGAGGCCCATCGGATTCATGCAGCGGTGAATAACCGCCATGCAGAGCATCAGTCGACTCTGCTTGAGATGACAGGTACCGTCGCTGACTAGACCCTTAGTATTTTGATAGATCTTGGTGCTACCGAGAATTTCATTTTTGGTGTAGCGCTAAAAAGGATTAAGTTAAAGGCAGTCAAACATGATGAGTTTAGCTTTGTATAGATGGCTTCGAGAGCCAAACAAAAGATTGGAGGAAAGGTTACGGGTTGTATCCTTAACCTGGGAGAGTTTTTCACGAGGGCCAACTTGTACGTCATGATCTTAGGATCTTATGATGTCGTGATCGGTATGGACTGGTTGGAATCGCATGAGGCGATACTCAACTGCAAGATGAAACAATTGAGCTTGGTCTAAGATGAGGGACAGAGACATGTGATTGTAGGATGAAACCAAGGAGTTTCCCTAAGGTTCATCTCTTCCTTGCAGCTATAGAAGAGCATGTGCAAGGGGTGCAAGATTTATGTGATCCTTGCGTTAAACGAGAAGGGAGTAGCAGAAGGTATAGAACACCTTCTGGTGGTGAGAGAGCTTGCGGACGTATTTCCAGAGGAGTTACCTAGGATGCTACTGGAGAGGGAATTGCAGTTTACTATAGACCTAAAACCAGGAACAAAACCGATAGCTAGAACGCCTTATCGGATGTCAACCCCAGAGTTACAGGAGTTGAGAATGCAACTGAAGGAGTTGTTGGACCTGGGACTGATACGTCCTAGTGTGTCACCATGGGGTGCACCTGTTATTTTCATATAAAAGAAGGATGGGTCGTGGAGGCTCTGCATTGACTACTATCAATTGAACAAGGCCACGATCAAGAATCAATAACTGTTGCCGAGGATTGATGATCTGTTCGATCAAATGAAGGGCATGACGGTGTTCTCAAAGATCGATTTGTGATCAGGGTATCACCAGTTACGGATTAAGGAAGATGACGTCCCTAAGACCGCCTTTAAGACAAGGTTTGGACACTACGAGTTTATTATTTTACCATTTGGACTAACAAATGTACCAGGGGTATTTATGAGTTTGATGAATGGGGTGTTCCGCGAGTACTTGGACAAGTTCATCCAAGTATTCATTGATGATATTTTGATTTACTCTCGGACGACGAAGGAGCATGACAAGCACTTGCGCTTGGTACTACAGTGTCTGTGAGAGCACAAATTGTATGGGAAGTTATCCAAATGCTCATTTTATCAATCGAAGATACACTACTTAGGGAACGTCATCTCTGGTGAAGGCATCACTGTGGATCCAACAAAGGTCGAGGCCATTATGGAATGGCCTACGCTGACGAATGTCCCAGAAGTGCGTAGCTTCATGGGTTTAGCAGGATACTATCAATGGTTCATCGAGGGGTTTTCGAAGATAGCAAATCTGATCACAGAATTGCAGAAGAAAAACAAGAAGTTTGTTTGGACCGAGAAATGCGTGGAAGCATTTTTGATGCTCCAGGAGTTGTTGAAAACAACACCAATACTAAAAGTCTGAGACATGGACGTGGACTTCTTGGTATGCACTAACGCATCCAAGGAAGGCTTAGGTGGAGTCTTGATGCAAGATAGACGAGTGATTGCTTACATATCGAGGAAACTGAGAAGGCATGAGGAGAACTACACGACGCATGATTTGGAGTTGTTATCCATCATATATGCCTTGAAGGTTTGGAGACAATACCTTGTTGGATGAAAATTTGAACTAAATATTGACCATTGTGGACTACAACACGTCTTTACGCAAAGCGACCTAAACGCACGACAATGACGTTGGTCGGAATTGCTTAGCGAATACGACTTCAAGATTACTTACATAAAAGGAACAGTGAACCGAGTGGAAGATGCATTGAGTCAGAGACCACACATCTTTTCAATGCTACCTCTTTAGACAAATCTACGTAAAAAGATTATAACTTTACAGTGTCACGATGACTGGTCAAAGAGGTCGAGGGTTTTATCAGACAAAACACAATGATGGTACCACGATTTGAAGGATTTGTTTTTGATATCGATGGTTTATTGAGGTTTAAAAATTGGATCTACGTACCGTTGAACGAAGAGTTGAGGATGTTGATCCTAAGTGAGGCTCATAGAGCAGTTTACAGGGCTCACCCAGGAGTCACGAAAATGAGGGCAGACCTTAAATCCTTATTCTTCTGGAAGGGAATGATGGCAGACATAGTAAACTATGTGGCCAGATGTCTTGGATGTCAGCAAGTAAAGGCTGAACATAGACACCCAGTAGGATTAATACAGCCACACGCTATTCCAGAATCGAAATGGGAGGTTATTTCGATGGATTTTATTATTGGATTGTCGTTGATGACAAGGAGACATGACTCAATTTTCGTAGTAGTAGACATTCTGACGAAGAGTGCTCACTTTATTCTTGTGCATACGACTTATCAGGCACTCGGCATAACTAGAGTTTTCATTAGTGAGATTGTGAGGCCGCATGGCGTGCCTAAGAGGGTTATATCTGATCGTGGATAGATGTTCACTAGATGATTTTGGATGAGTTTCCAAGAGGCCTTGGGAACACAGCTTAACTTCAGTACTGTGTATCACCCGGAGACTAACGGACAGACCGAACGAACAAACCAAACCTTGGAAGACATGTTGCACATGTACGTAATGGACCAACAAAAGCATTGGGAAGAATTCTTGCCACTGGTGGAATTCGCTTATAACAACAGTTACCAAAGCACCATTAAGATGGTACCTTTCGAGTTTCTTTACGGGCGATCGTGTCGGGCACCTTTGAATTGGGATCAGCTTGTAGATAGGGTCCAGGTGGGACTGAAAGCAATCCAAGAATTGGAAGATTAAATGAAAAATTTAAGACAAAGGATCAAGGAAGCGCAGTATCAGCAGAAGAGCTACGATGATGCATGTCGTGTCGACCATAGTTACGTTGTGGCCATCGAGTCTTTTTGCGGGTGAAACCGCATAAGAGTTCGATCTAGTTTGGGAATAAAGGGGCTAAACTATATCCTAGGTTCATGGGATCCTATGATATTTTGGAAAAGAGAGGCCTATGGCCTGATGACTAGCCTTGCCTGATTCTTGAGGCATATGCATGATGTATTTCACGTCTTTGTTGAGACTTTATGATTAGTGATCCTTCACATGATTTGACTTGAGCACCTTGTGGGTGTCGGATGAGGGTGCACTCATGGCTAAGCCGATCCGCATATTGGATCATCACATTCGACAGCTACGATGTCGAACAGTAGATCAGATCAAGGTCCAGTGGGACAATTATAGTCCGCACTCGGCGACCTAGGACGACGCATATGATATGCGCCAATAGTTTCCATTTTTGTTTGATAGATAGACATATGATACTGTGATACACTCTATTTCCACATTTATATTGTGAAACTTTGGGACGAAGTTTAGAAAAAGAGGGGGTGTATGTAACATCCCGCTTTTGGGCACTAAGAAAACTTATTCTTTGAGGAAACTTGCTCACAAGTGATCCAGATTTTATGTTATTAAAACATTTATTTTGATTATGAGGCATTATGGGTTGATGACTTTTCGTTTTACTACGTTGACATAGACAGGTGCTATTGACTCGGTTTTACTTAGTGTGGAGGATTTTGGACCTCGAGGATGTAGAGGCATCGATGGAACCCCTTGGACTCCGGATCGAGTCAGTGAGTGTACCATTGGGGTTTTATTGTATTACTGTGATATTAATGCATCTGATTAGATGATATGTTATGGATATATTCTGACATGATTTGTTGATGATGTAGGCTGACGATAGCTTGTCGACTAGACTCACATGTGGAGTAAAGGGGTCACACACGAATACCAGATAGGTTGAGGGAGAGGTGTGGACAACATCCCTGCCACAGCCTACTAGCACTCTCGTCGTGGCTTGAACTGTAGGTTAACATTTACCTAGTTCGACAGGACCCACGATGTCGTGAGGGCAGACTCCGACAGTCGCTCACGATGATTCTAAGGGGCACGCAATAAGGCGGGGGCCTTATTCTTTAGAGGCCCTTAGTCTCCCACAAGTTCACATGGCGGAGTATTGACTCCAGGGGTTTTTGATGTCTACCAAGTCAGTCAAGAGGTGAGTGGCACCCTTGGAGCATGTAGTGCATCCTGAAGGGCACTTCGCCCAAGAAAAATGGAAAGAGGCCGGTGGTACCCTTGGAGCATGTAGTGCGTCATGAAGGGCACATCGCGCAAGGGAATAGATGAGGCGAGTGGCACCCTTGGGGCACCTAGTGCGTATTGAAGGGCACATCGCGTTGTTTTGATAAATGAATGAACCTAGATGGCCTTAGGATGAACAATGTGATAAGAATTTAAAAAAAAAACATTTTCGCTAATAAAATGTCGCCCATCATGAAAATTAAGGTCTAGGTCTAAATTATGCTAATGGTAAAGTTTTATCCTATTAAAAAAAAAATTGATATATAAACACACACACACACACACACACACATATATATAATTAAATTAAAAACAAAATAAATAAAGAGTATGATATTCGTTAAATCTTGTAACACAGAGGGAGTAAGAAATTTAATTTATTCAAAAATCTGTTGGAATAAAATTTAAAAAAAAAGGGAATTAATTGTTTTATTATTTTTTATTTATTAATTAAATGAGAAAAGGGAAAAAGGGTTAATTTCCACACCTGCCTTTTTGAGTTCTAATTAAAAAAGGGAAAGAGGGAAAATCTAAAATATTAGGAAACTAGGAGAAGAGGAAAACACAAAAAGAAAAAGGAAACAAAAGGGAAAAAGCAGAAAGTCAAAATTAGTAAAGTATCTACCATTTAAGAAATTTCTAATTTAAACTGAACTAGCAAATTAATAGTGGGGAAAATCATTACAATCTGTAAGAGAATTTGGGGACACCTAGGAGCGATTCTAGGAGTAACTCTAGGTGGGTGAGGGAAATAAAGATAGTTAATTAATTAAATTAATTAATTTATGGAGGAATGAAGGGGATGGGTGACACTTGTACGGGGAGGAATTTTTAGGAATTAAATTTTAAAAACTTAATTAAATGAGATTTTAGGAAAGTAAGGAACCACAAAACTCTATATAATGAAGGGAGGAGATGGAGGTTGGATCATATTTTGTTTGTGTAACGTTACGTTGCAGAAATATCTACTTGACTGACTTAACTTGTGGGAGTTGGTATACCCAGCTCAGTGAGGAGTGGTAGCTCGTCCTTGCGAGGCGAGCTGGGAGCTAGTTGAAATCTTTGGATATTGTCTGTGTGGGCCCCTTTGCAGCTCAGGGGGCTAAGGGGGAAGAAGAGTACCCCTAGCATTGGCTGGGAGGTATCGATGAAGTCTCGTTGGTCGGAACGTGGGAGTTGCAAGGAGCACGCGAGACATCCACTCCGAACAGGAAACGATGTGCTTTCTTCATTTTGTATGGTAAATTGTTTTAGAACTCATGCTTGAATCTACATTTTTACTTGGGTAAGTGAACGGATTGTCTAGATGGTTTTCTGAAATTTTCTTAGCCTAGCTCGATGATAGATTGACTCCCATGGCTTCATTTCCCCGCACGTCTTGACCACCTTGTTGTGTTGATTGTGACCTTCGTGGTTGTTTAGCCTTCGTCCCTAGCTCACTAGTCCTCGCCTAAGCAGTCGGCCAGGAGCCTGATCTACGGTCGTCGCCTTAGCATTAAAATACCTATGGATCTCAATGCCCTACTTTTTTGTGCGAGGATGATGAACGAAGGATGAGCCTGTTAGCCGGCTACCTTCGATGTTTATCCCTGGCTGGTTGTTGATTCCACCATCTGGCAACGACCTCTGCGTGTGGATTATCTGGTGTCCTGGTTGGTTTTCTCTATGCCTTGACTGATAGAACCCCTGCAATATTTCATTGAATTTTCCCATTGGATTATGGTGTTTCTCTTACTGTTGTCTGCGTTTTATCGGTGTTATGGAAATGGAAAAACGAATTGATTCCATGTTTGCATTTTTTTATTTTGGTATTCTGGCAATGGAAAAACACAATGATTTCTTGTCTGCATTTTTTTTTATTTGGTATTCTGGCAACGGAACAGAGAAATGATTTCATGTCTGCAATTTTTTATATTTGGTATTTTGGCAATGGAACAGAGAAATGATTTCATGTCTGCAATTTTTTATATTTGGTATTCTGGCAATGGAACAGAGAAATGATTTCATGTCTGCAATTTTTTATGTTTGGTATTCTGGCAATGGAAAGACGAAATGATTTCATGTTTGCATTTTTTTTTATATATTTGGTATTCTGGCAATGGAAAAACGAAATGAATTCATCTCTGCATTTTACATTTGGTATTCTGGAAATGGAAAAACGAAATGATTCCATGTTTGCATTTATATATTTGGTATTCTGGCAATGGAAAAACGAAATGATTTATTTGTCTGCATTTCATTTTTACTTTGAGGCGAATTTCCCCTTGAAGAAGACTGTGTCTTGTAGTTAAGAAATGTTGTTTGAGTACCTTGTTGTCTGGCAATTTTTCCCCTCTCTGGACTGATTTTCGTGTTATTGCTGGGGCGATTTTTACCCTTGTTGAAGATTGAGATATGCATTAACAACATACTGCTACTGGATTCCTGCGAGTTCCCACACAATGCTATTTTGAGGCTGTGTTTTTACTGTCATTGCCCATGACCTTCCAATTACTTAAGGCTGTGTTTTTACTGTCATTGCCCACGATTTTACAATTCTTTGATGCTGTGTTTTTTCTTCTTGATTGTCAGTCGCGTTTTTCCCTTTGAAAGTAGACTGATTTGTTGATTGGTTGCCCACAATTTTTACCAATTAAATGTGAATGAGTTGTTGTTTTCAACCACGAATTTGCCAGAGAAATGTTCTCTGCGTCTTCTTGTGGAATGCCCACGATTTTTGGCCTTTATTGATGACCACAGACTTGTTTTTAAACGATAGACTGAAGTTGTAGATAACGCCCACGTTTTTGCCTTTAAAACTATTGTCTGAGTTTGTTGGAATGCCCACGATTTTGGCTATTTACTCGATATCCTGAGCCTACTGTAAACACCCTTGATTTTTCCATTTAAATCGTGGCTGAGTTGTTGTTAAGACCACGATTTGTGCTTATTGCTCGGCGTTCCTTTAATCACTTGTGGCCAATTTTTTTTCACTTTATGTACATTATCATTTAAATAATGTCTCATATATTAATTAATTAATCAGATCAGGTATAAGATATTAAATACTTAATTATGTTGTAGTATTGAACAATGGTAAATCCACAGTTGTGCAGAGGAGATTGTTAGGGTGTATTAGATTGTAATTATCTGGTTGTATATGGTGGCTAGCTGAGTAGCCAACTTTGAGTGTTTAGCACTTCGGCGTTCTCCTCGGATGCATTCCTTTAATGATGGCTAGTGTTGAATGTCTTTCCTCTTTTAACACTCTTGGCAATGAAAAGATGTCTATGACTGTTATGACTTTATCACTGACTGCGTACATCCTTGGCCAGTAAGAACTTTAATGACAGTCAACCCCTTTTACTTGACTGGAATAGCATTAACCAATTAAAACAACATCCTTTGATAGCATTAAATTGTTTAGATAGCCTTTAACTTTTCAAAACAGTCTAGTCCTCTCGTTGTAACCTTGTTTAAACTAATTTATCAATTATAATGGAATGGTGGTATAGTATTTGTATTGCCATAATAAGCAGGCTAAAATAAGGCAGTACTGTAATTTTTCGATGTTATATATTGGTCAAATGTCATAGTTCCAAGGTATTCCTGTCATAGTTGTAGTGATTAAATGTTCTATATATCTTTTAATCAACCACTATGTTATTATATCCAGTTTTAAATGCCCAGCATCTGATCCGTCGTTTCAAGTAGCGATCATTTAGTGGAATGGTCATTATAGTGATTAAATGATATATATGTGTAATCAGTAGATTGTATTATTCCTCTTGGTTGAATGCCTAGCCTCTAATCATTTAGTGGTATGACTAGTTAGGTTGATTAAATGATTTATAGTAAATTTTGGTTAATGTCTTACGTGTCTTCCCAACTACGACTGCACTTAAGATTATTTGATGGTACGTTGATGACCCAACTACGTTTAGGCTACTCACTTGACACACTCTTTAATTTTAAATTAGAATGTAATCTTGGACCGATTAGCCTAGGGTTTGGGTGGGGTCAGGGACAATGTCGTGATGGCGGGTGTCACCCCTTGTCTTCATCCTCTTGTGTCTCGTCAACCTTGTGTGGGGTAGGTATAGTCTCCAAGTCAGTATTCTGTTCCTAGCACGTCGGGGTTTTCTGAGCCTTGGTCTTGTTTGGTTTTGCCCCAGGGTTATTGTCGCGCCTCTCTTCTGGGGATGACATGGTTCCTGATGTGGGGATCATGGCGCGCCCTATGGGTTAGCGGTGAATGATATCATGGTTGGAGTCGGTGCCTATCATGTGAGCATGGTTGAACATCGCATGTTGACTTGGGCGCATGCGTTGGTTCGCGCGCCTTGAGGTTTTAGTCTTGATCGTCAACGTTGTTATGGCGGGAAAGGGAAGTTGTCCCTTATTCTTGTAGGTGTGTCTTGTTGCGTCGGGCGGTTAGTCATTACTCCTAGTTTTCTGTGCCTGTTGCCTGGTTTCCCTTGTGTCTGTGTGCAGTGTCACAGTTTCCTGTTACCTGGGTTACGTGCTTATGTTCGTTGTCAGTAGTGTGGTTAAACTATTGTCGTTGTCGCCTTCTTGCCTCTTAACTCCTGAAAAAAAAAAACAAAAAAAAAAATATCTTGGCTTGTTGTCGTAACAATGGGGTCATTACATATGGTACCAGAGCGAGTGCAACCCTGTGACTTTGGATCAGCTTTCCACTGCAATAAACCCGTGAGTATGAACCCTTGCGTTAAATAAAAACATTAATGTGCCCTCGTGGAGATCGCATTTAGAGGGCGCCCTTGAGGGTCCACAATGCGCAATAGCTAGTACTGATAGCATCCTCCTAGATCTCAAGAGAGATGAGTTCTAGCGTCCATGAGGGTCACGGACGGTGGTGTCGTCGAATCATAGTTGTAGAGCAAGGCGTGTTCTTCACACTTCGCGTTTATGACCTCCAGCATGAAGGTCCACATGGTGGTCTTTCCTATGAAGGGGAGAGCTCTTTTATGGCGGAAGACGCTCCTACCCCTTTTGAACCTAGCCACCGGCGACGTGCCATGGGAACTGTTTGAGAGACGGTTCCAGGAGAGGTATTTTTCTAAGGAATTCGTCGAGCATCAACTAAACGAGTTCGAGGTCTTGCGATGAAGTAGCCGCACGATGCCCAATTACGAGGCCCATTTTGGAGCTGCTTCGATATGCTTCACACCAAGTTACCCAGAAACTTAAGGTAAAGAAGTTCGAGTTTGACCTTATTGTTAGAATTCATCTTCGACTTCGAGTACCAGGAGTACTGGATCGAAGAAGGGGTGTTGGACGTGTGGGGAGCCACACTACCAGTGCGAGTGCCCTGTGAAGAGAACTAGAGCTTCTGGATCAGCTGGACCCTCTACCGTGGGAGATATGGGCAAGGCCCATCGTATTCATGCAGCGGTGAATAACCACCAGGCAGAGCATCAGTCGACTGTGCTCGAGATGACAGGTATGGTCGCTGACCAGACCCTTAGTATTTTGATAGATCCCAGTGCTACCGAGAGTTTCATTTCTGGTGCAGCGCTAAAAAGGATTAAGTTAAAGGCAATCGAACATGATGAGTTTAGATTTGTATAGATGGCTTCGGGAGCCAAACAAAAGATTGGAGGAAAAGTTACGGGATGTATCCTTAACTTGGGAGAGTTTGTCACAAGGGCCAACTTGTACGTCACGATCTTAGGATCTTATGACGTCGTGATCGGTATGGACTGGTTGGAATTGCATGAGGCGATACTCAACTGCAAGATGAAACAATTGAGCTTGGTCGAAGATGAGAGATAGAGATGTGTGATTGTAGGACGAAACCAGGGAGTTTCCCTGAGGTTCATCTCTTCCTTGCAGCTACGGAAGAGCATGTGCAAGGGGTGCAAGCTTTATGCAATCCTTGCTTTAAATGAGAAGGGAGTAGCGGAATGTATAGAACACCTTCCGGTGGTGAGAGAGTTTGCAGACATATTTCCAGAAGAGTTATCTCGAATGTCGTTGGAGAGGGAATTGGATTTTACTATAGACCTAAAACCGGAAACAAAACCAATAGCTAGAATGCCTTATCAGATGTCAACCCCGAAATTACAGGAGTTGAGAATGAAACTGAAGGAGTTGTTAGACCTAGGACTGATACATCCTAGTGTGTCACCATGGGGTGCACCTTTTATTTTCATACGAAAGAAAGATGGGACTACCGTCAATTGAACAAGGCCACTATCAAGAATCAATATCCGTTTCCGAGGATTGATGATCTGTTCGATCAAATGAAGGGTGCGACAGTGTTCTCAAAGATCGATTTGCGATCAGGGTATCACCAGTTATGGATTAAGGAAGATGACATCCCTAAGACTGCCTTTAAGATGAGGTTTGGACACTACGAGTTTACTATTTTACCGTTTGGATTGACAAACGCCCCAGGGGTGTTTATGAGTTTGATGAATGGGGCGTTTCGTGAGTACTTGGACAAGTTTGTCCAAGTATTCATTGACGACATTTTGATTTACTCTCGAACGACGGAGGAGAATGACGAGCACTTGTGCTTGGTACTACAGTGTCTACAAGAGCACAAATTGTATGGGAAGTTATCCAAATGCTCATTTTATCAATCGAAGATCCACTACTTAGGGCATGTCATCTCCAGTGAAAGTATCATTGTGGATCCAACAAAGGTCAAGACCATTATGGAATGGCCTGCGCCAACGGATGTCCCGGAAGTGCGTAGCTTCATGGGTTTAGTAGGATACTATCGAGAGTTCATCGAGGTGTTTTCGAAGATAGCAAATCCTATCATGAAATTGCAGAAGAAAAACAAGAAGTTTGTTTGGACTGAGAAATGCACGGAAGCATTTCTGAGGCTCAAGGAGTTGTTAACAACAGCACCGATACTAAAGGTCCCAAACATGGACACGAACTTCTTGGTATGCACTGACGCATCCAAGGAAGGCTTAGGCAGAGTCTTGATGCAAGACAGACGAGTGATCGCTTATATCTCGAGGAAACTTTAAAGGAATGAGGAGAACTATGCGACACACGATTTGGAGTTGTTATCCATCGTATATGCCTTGAAGGTTTGAAGACACTACCTTGTTGGACAAAAATTTGAACAAAAGACTGACCACTGTGGACTACAACACATCTTTATGCAAAGCGACCTGAACACGCGACAACAATGTTGGTCGGAATTGCTTAGGGAGTATGACTTCAAGATTACTTATAGAAAATGAACAGTGAACCGAGTGGCGGATGCATTGAGTCAGATACCACGCATCTTTTTGGTGTTGCCTCTTTAGACGAATCTACGTAAAAAGATTATAACTTTACAGAGTGACGACGACTGGTACAAAGAAGTCGAGGGTTTTATCAAACAAAACACAATGATGGTACCACGAATTGAAGGATTTTCTTTTGATAGCGATGGTTTATTGAGGTTTAAAAATTGGATCTACATACCATTGAACGACGAGTTGAGGATGTTGATCCTAAGCGAGGCTCATAGAGTAGTTTACATGGCTCACCCAGTAGTCATGAAGATGAGGGAAGACCTTAAACCCTTATTCTTCTGGAAGGGAATGAAGGAAGACATAGTCAACTATGTGGCCAGATGTCTAGAATGTCAGTAAGTAAAGGCTGAACATAGACACCCAGCACGATTACTACAACCACACGCTATTCCAGAATCGAAATGGGAGGTTATTTCGATGGATTTTATTGTTGGATTGCCGCTGATGGAAAGGAGACATGACTTAATTTTCATAGTAGTAGACACTCTAATGAAGAGTGCTCACTTTATTCCTGTGCGTACGACTTATTAGAAACCCGACATAGCTAGAGTTTTCATCAGTGAGATTGTGAGGCTGCATGGCATGCCTAAGAGGATTATATCTGATCGTGGATTGATGTTCACTAGACGATTTTGGATGAGTTTCCAAGAGGCCTTGGGAACACAACTTAACTTCAGTACTGTGTATCACCCGGAGACTGATGGACAGACCGAACGAACAAACCAGACCTTGGAAGACATGTTGCGCATGTACGTAATGGACCAACAAAAGCACTGGGAAGAATTCTTTCCACTGGTGGAATTCGCTTATAACAACAGTTACCAGAGCACCATTAAGATGGTACCTTTCGAGTTTCTTTACGGGCGACCATGTCGGGTGCCTTTGATTGGGATCAGCTTGCAGATAGGGTCCAGGTGGGACTGATAGCGATCCAAGAATTGGAAGATTAAATGAAAAGTTTAAGACAAAGGATCAAGGAAGCGCATTATCGACAGAAGAGTTACGATGATGCGCATCGTGTCGACTGTAGTTACGTTGTGGCGATCGAGTCTTTTTGCGGCTGAAACCGTATAAGAGTTCGATCTAGTTTGGGAAAAAAGGGGCTAAACTATATCCTAGGTTCGTGGGATCCTACGATATTTTGGAAAAGAGAGGCATGTGGCCTGATGACTAGCCTTGCCTGATTCTTGAGGCGTATGCATGATGTATTTCACATCTCTATTGAGACTTTATGATTAGTGATCCTTCACATGATTTGACTTGAGCAAATTACAGTTGTCGGACGAGGGTGTGCTCATGGCTGAGCCGATCTGCATCTTAGATCATCGCATTTGACAGCTAGGACATCGAACAGTAGATCAGATCAAGGTCCAGTGGGACAATTATAGTCTGCACTCAGCGACCTGGGAGGACGCATATGATATGCGCCAGTGGTTTCCATTTTTGTTTGATAGATAGACATATGATACCGTGATACACTTTATTTCGGCATTTATATTGTGAAACTTCGGGATGAAGTTTAGAAAAAGAGGGGGTGTATGTAACATCCCGCTTTTGGGCACTGAGCAAACTTATCCTTTAAGGACACTTGCTCGCAAGTGATCCAGATTTTATGTTATTAAAACATTTATTTTGATTATGAGGCATTATGGGTTGATGACTTTTCGTTTTACTGCATTGACATAGAAAGGTGCTATTGACTCGGTTTTACTGAGTGTGTAGGATTTTGGGCCTCGAGGATGCAGATGCATTGATGGAACCCCTTGGACTCAGGATCGAGTCAAGGAGTGTAGCATTGGGGTTTGATTATATTATTGTGATATTAGTGCATCTGATTAGATGATATGATATGGATATATTCTGACACGATTTGTTGATGATGTAGGCTGACGATAGCTTGTCGACCAGACTCACATGTGGAGTAAAGGGGTCATGCATGAATACCAGAGAGGTTGAGGGAGAGGTCTGGACAACAACCTTGCCACAGCCTACTAGCACTCCCGTCGTGGCTCGAACTGTAGATTAACATTTACCTAGTTCGAGAGGACCCACGATGCCATGAGGGTAGACTGCGATAGTCATTCACGATGATTCTAAGGGGCATGCAATAAGGCAGGGGCCTTATTCCTTAGAGGCCCTTAGTCTCCCACAAGTTCACCTGGCGGAGTA
>JASDQU010241701.1:83275-93939 GCA_032191745.1 Picea mariana | reverse complement strand
TTGTCTTGCACTTGCTTTCCTATGGTATTGTAATCCCCTTACTTGCTACTTTCGGAATGGATATCCCTTGGCGAACCCAATTTCTGATTTCAATACTTATCTGTGTGGGTTTGATTGATTGTTGGAAGAGTGTGTGCTTTATATCCCACCCTTATCCCTAGGTCATCAATCCATGTTTGAGCATTCGGCCAGGAGCCGAATCGACGATCGTCACTTCGGTGTTTATAGACCTATAGATTCTAATGCCTTGTTTGTTTGTGCATGGATGATTAGCGAAGGATAAATTTTTGCCCTGTTGTCTACCCATTACTTATCCCTACGGTTGATTGATTCATGGTTGAATGATTGTCTTGGTGCCTTCTTGTGATTGAGCATCTCTGTGTATTGTTTATCATTTCTCTCTGCAAAAAACTTATTACTCTCTGCATTTTTAATATCACCTCTATGGTTTTTTAGGGTATTTTATTCTCTGTGATTTTAATGACAGTTCCCAGCTCTTGATTGGAAAAATATCAACATTTGTCCACTTGAATGACAACTTTTTTTAAAACTAATTGTGACTGTGATTCGAATGTATTTATTTAACAGTTAACCATTGTATGACAACGTTGTTTTTAACTATTTGTGACTGCAATTGACTTTATTTATTGACAGTAAACGATTGTATGACAGCGTTCTTTTTACCTATTGGAGACTGTGATTGAACCTTCAGACAATGTTTTTTTTACCTATCTTGTGACTGCGATTCCATCTATATTATGATAGCTCTATCATTTGTGTCTTGATTGCAATTTTACCTACTTCATTGACTGCGAACTTACATGATTTCATTTTATATTGAGTGCAAATTATACTGCGATTTTAATAGGTGTATTGACAGCGATTTTACCTGTGATTTTACCTACATTTTTACCATCCTATGCGTCTAGATATGGAATCATTCCCACTGTTGAAACCGTCCTTTATAAGCATCCACTTCCCTTTTGTTTTTTCCCTTTTCGTTTTACCCAGCATTTGAATAGACAACATCTGAACTTATATCATAATGAGTAGACAGAAAGAGTTTGAATGGTTTCAGAGACAGCGTTGAGTACATGAATCATCGACTATGATTGAATATATAAATCCTATGTTAGTCTATACTCATTTGGTGTGTCCTCCAGATTATACATCGTTTGCGTTTTGGATAGCACATAGCAAAAATTATTGCTTTTAATAATATCTAGCTACATTTTAATATATATTGACTAACAGATTAACCATATGGGGGTAATAAATAGCATGGTGGATTGTGTAATAATAAGCATTATGTTTTGGCAGTGAATCCCCATTTGATGGTTAGATATTTGACAACGTTTTATTTAAGTGTGACAGACGCATGTTTCTAGCATTTTTTTAGTGATAGCGAATTTAATTATACACAGAGATACGTATCTCCACTGCGAATTTCAAAAATATACATTGGAATGACAGCGTGGTGATTTATTGCTGCGTTGGCTACATCCTCAACCCATTTATATATTTAAGCGTAATTTTTTATAGCAAGGTTATGCATGTCTGTGTTTGTTTTGATAGATTTGCATTCATTTAATGATAGGGTTGTGACTTTTTATATATATGCAATACATATAAATATGCATGTGTTTCAATACTTTATCAGGCATGTGATTCAATATATATGATTGCATATCAATAGTGTTGACAATGATATACAAAGCGCAATTTTTAACGCTCTATGCCAAAGATATTTATATATGATTAACTCTTTTTAGACAGAGAATCATAGTGTTAATCCTTGTCATTCCCTTTGCATGGTTAATTCTTTAAGTGGATATCTTTTAATCATTATGGATAGCGTTTTCCCATAAAAGCGTAGACAACAGCGAATTAAAGTGTGTTATCGTATAGTGATCATGTGTTAATGTGTTATTATCGCGATATGACGGTATTAGTATTGTTGTGTTATTATTGTTGTATTATTACTACTGTACATATAATTACAGCGATATGATGGTGTTATATATCATTATATCATTACATTATTATTACTATATTACACGACAACGATAGTATAACATATATCATTATTATATATCATTAAGGGATAACACCATTTTTTACGGCAATATCTTTATTATATATCCTTAGTGTTAATATCTTATTAGTTCTTTTCGTATAGACAACGAATATGTAGAGCATTATTTTAGACAGTGATTATAGTGTTTTTCCTCGTCATTCCTTTTTATTGTTAAGTTGTGAATTATGTGACAGCGACTTACATGCCAGCGATATATTGGATTGATAAGTCACAACCATTACATTGTAAACTATTTATTTTTATGTGAATAATTTGGTGTTCAGTTGCACTAAAACTATTATATTCGGTGTACAGTTCCAATTTTAAAAGATAGCAATTTCATAAGATAGAGATCTAGTTTATGTTTTAAAGGAAAGCGATTTATAGTTATCTAACTTTGGGAATTGGAATATAGTTGCAACGAACAATTGTTTTAATAATAATCATTTAATATGTATAGATTGATTGTTTTGCGCAAGGAAATTATTGTGTTGTATGAATGTCATAGTTGTAACAGCTCGCTCTTGCGCGCACTGAGCAAACTTATTCTTTGAGGACACTTGCTTGCAAGTGATCCAAATTATTATACTATTGGTCATTTGATTATGATGATGAGGCATTATGGATATGATGATATGTCATTTTGTGTATTTACATAGATAGGTGCTATTGAATGGGTTCTCCTAAGTGTGCAGGACTTGGACCTCGAGGATGCAAAGGCATCAATGAAACCCCTTGGACTCTGGATCGAGTCAAGGAGTGGACTATGGGGGTTTGATTTTTGTTGATATGACATATGCACATCTGATTAGATGTTATGATGACTAATTTTATTTCTAAGATGATTCGTTGATGATGCAGGTTGATGATAGCTTGTCGACCAGACTCACATGTGGAGTAGAGGGGTCACGCATGACAACCAGAGACGTTAAGGGAGAGGTGTGGACAGCAGCCCTGCCACAACCTACTAGCACTCCCATTATTGCTCGAACTGTAGGTTAATGATTACCTAGTTCGAGAAGACCCACGATGTCGTGAGGGAAGACTGTGATAGTCACTCACGATGATTCTAAGGGGCGCGTAATAAGGAAAGGGCCTTATTCCTTAGAGGCCCTTAGTCTCCCACAAGATCACCTAGTGGAGTATTGACTCCAGGGGTTTTTTATCTCTACCAAGTCAGTCAAGAGGTGAGTGGCACCCTTGGAGCACGTAGTGCATCCTGAAGGGCACGTCGTGCAAGAAAAATGGAAAGAGGCGAGTGGTACCCTTAGAGCACGTAGTTTGTCCTGAAGGGCACGTCATGCAAGGAAAACAAAGTGAGGCGAGTGGCACCCTTGGAGCACCGAGTGCGTCCTGAAGGGCACGTCGTGTTTTTAATGTGTAAGTGAATAAACCTGGATGGCCTTAGAACGAATGATGTGATAAGAGAGATTTAAAAACAATTTCCCTAATAAAAATTTCGCCCAGCCTAGGAAAATAAAATCTAGGTCTAAGTGATACTTGGGTAAAAAAAAATGATAATAATAATCATCATTAAACATGTGACGAGAAGGGGGTAATAAATTCAATTACTGTCATTCCTTTTTGTCTCAAGTCTTTCATTCTTCGAAATAGATTTATCTGGTAGTCTCTAGGTATAAACTTGGCTTTCATTTTTGCAACCATTCTATCCCAGCTTTGGATTCTTTGTTTGCCTTTNCTAGGAAAATAAAATCTAGGTCTAAGTGATACTTGGGTAAAAAAAAATGATAATAATAATCATCATTAAACATGTGACGAGAAGGGGGTAATAAATTCAATTACTGTCATTCCTTTTTGTCTCAAGTTTTTCATTCTTCGAAATAGATTTATCTGGTAGTCTCTAGGTATAAACTTGGCTTTCATTTTTGCAACCATTCTATCCCAGCTTTGGATTCTTTGTTTGCCTTTGCAATTCCTGTCATCCTATAGCTCATCCCCCCACAGTGGTGCATGCCCTTTAAGTCTAGTAATGACATGTTTAACTTTCTTATCTTCCTCGACATCCTCATAGTTGAAGTATTTATCCAGATCCCTAAGCCAATCTAGTAGCTCTTCAACATCTAAGTTGCCTTCATACATTGGAATGTCCATCTTTTCTCTGGATCTGATTCTTGCAACAGCTCTGAATAGGCGTTCTTCTGCAGTGTCTTCGACTGCGACTTCTTCTTCAGCTCCAGCCTCATTTTTGCTTTCGGCTTCACTAACATCTCCAGCGTCAACTGTTCGTCTTTGTGTTGTTTCCATAGCATCTAATCGAGCATGGAGCTCTCTCATTTCCCTTTCCACGGTTGGATCAGGAATTAGTCTCTCTCTCCTTCTTGGTAGCATTGTTTCAATCTGTTCCCCACAGAAAACAAAAGAAAAATGTGGGCTAGGCTCTGATACCACTTTGACACAGCACCCCCTGCCTTGGCAGGTTCTACGTGACCTCCTAGTCTTAGGATTGTTCTTTATTTCCCCGAGAGTCTGATTGACTCTTCGATTTCCCCACAAGAAATCACTCACACTCGCAAGTGCGTATCCACAGGTCCTTATGAGTCACGTCTGTGTGAATAAACACAAGGCGCTAACTCTCACCCAAGTGACCAACAACTATGACCGTGACCTTTACTTGAAAAGGTGTTTCGACTTCAAGACCTCCCGAATCCTAATGTGAGTCCCCCTGACTCTTCAATCTCCGAAAATCAAAAGGGCTAATGGATATTGACTCATCCCTTGACTTTTCTCTGATGTGACCTCTAACTAAAACCTGGGGCCCATCTGGCACTTCACGAATTCACGTATCGGCGATTTGAAATGCAATGACTCCTTTCGCAAACTTCTGAAACTACGATAACCCCTCACCACAAATCAATGGCTTTAGGCTCTCCTATGATCTGACGGTCCTAGTTCTTTTTGGACTTTGCGAATCGGGAATTCGCGACTCTCAACTTCGAGTCACAGCTTCCTCCACTTCTGAATTCTGAAATAGTGAAATTCAAGGATGAGATCAACGACTCCTGTTGATCCTAATCCAATGACCTCTATTCCTCCTGAGCTTATGAGTGCTGCAAAAAACTCAACCTTAATCTCTCCGCTAGTCTGTGAGATCCAACAGTCCATGGAAAATTGACACATCTCCTTGAAGCGACTCCACCATCCAATCAGTCTTCTGAAAGATTTCTTTGACCAAGCACCACAGCGTAAATCTTTCTGATATTTTTTGTCTGTTGGGTGACTTCAACACTTGCTTTCCCTTGAACCCTTCAAGGTTCTTCCCCTCCTGAGATTTCTCTTGCAAACTCAAGGATCCAATGGGTTCCTGCACGCACTCCTTGCGGCATTCGCAAATAACCTCAGGTTATTTGATCCTTCGACTATGTGCACTCTGTGCGACAGCAGTCCTTCAATATTCCTCTTGGTTTGGTAAAATCCAAGATCTCACCCAGTCTGCGCACACCTTGCATGGCTCTATGCTTCACCTGCACTTCTACTGGTAGGAAAACAACGGTATCTCTCCTGAGATTTCTGAGATAAAACTCAGAACTTCGTCGACGCACACCTTGTGAACGTTCACTGCACTCTTTGCAGGAATTCTCGGGAAGAGAAACAATTGAAAATCATTCTTCTCTCCTCACAGATTTCATACATTCATCATGAAATCAAAATCATATACATAGCATTGAAATAAATGCATAACAAAAAATATAAGCAATTGTATACATACCATTCAACATATGCAAATAGTAAGCATAATAACACCATGAACGTGAGTCTGAATTTTTTATTATATTAACTCAAATATCCTTGTACATGGGTTTTTCTCTGTGTTCTTACTCTCTACAGCTCTATAACTTACTCCACTTATACAATTGGGGATCACAACATGTTACAAGCGAGGGTGTCTTTCTATCCGTTTTCCCTCCTACACTACAAGCTATCAAATTAAAAATTAAGACCTATCTACTTTTCATTCAATACAATTAAATGCCTTCATATTCGAAAAATGAGAGCAATGCTCAAGATCTATTTACAATATCCAAAACATAAATGTAGATACGCTCCCTTAGCTATTACATAAATGCTTTCCAAAACGTGTGTTGGTGCGTTTCCAGTTGTCTTCCACCTTTGCGCTTTCTTTGCTAGCGGCTTGCGATGCTCCTGCATCAACTTCTTTGAGGAAGATCTGATGTGGTGGCCTCACATCATTATGCTAACATGTCATGAAAAGGGAGGTAACACGTGTCACTTGGAAATAAGCGGATGACATGCCCAAAAGTGCCTGGACTGAGTGCCACGTGTCATCGTCGGATGGATGCCAGGTGTCATGACTGATGGGAGTGCCATATGTATGGACTAATGACTGTCATGTACTTTTCACTTTAGGCCTCGGGGGCAGTCTGCATGTAGAGTTGGAGCTCCGAAGTGAACAACGATCACTGACTTTGATGGAAAAGTGGCAGCAATCAGTGGACTTTGGGAGAAAACACTATGGATGAAAGCGAGAGGGGAGGAGCTAAAACTCTTGAAGTCTGGATTACCAAAGTAAATGTTTATCGTTCGATCTGGAGGAACACATGGTGCTTGATCTGCATCTTTGGACAAAAGCACTTTGGAGGAAATTGAGAGTGGGGAAGTCGAAACTCCCAAAGCCTGAACTCCCAAAGTAAATCATGATTGTCCGATCAGAAAGGATGTGTGGCGCTTGATCTATGACTTCGAGGCTTCCACCTAGTCTTTAAATTATTGTGCAACTTTGACATGCCGAATACACATGAGTCGCTGATTTGAACTGCTCCTGGGATCTCCACCGTTGAAAATTGAACCCGACCACTGCTTGTATTTCAGCCCCAAAATAGATTTCCTTGAATGTTGCGCTTGTGATTACAGCTACTTCTTGTGCAAGCAAAATCTTTGGACAAATGTTGCAACCCTTGACAACTTCATGTGATATCATTGGCTCCATAGGGGATGGCATGCTCCCTATGATCTTCCAAGAACACATAGTTCTAGTGCCTTAGCTATTGGGTTGTGGAGTCGAGCTCAAATACATTTTCTTGAACACAACCAGTTGATATATACACTATTCTACTTACAAAAAGAAAAAAAACACACATGCTCTAGAAGGAGCTTATTTATGTACAATCCTACACTAACTGATTTTTAAAATATGTTAGGTGAAAGCAAACTTCCACCATAGCCACCCAAGTAACTTCCTGGCGGAAAAATTTCTTATTTTGTCACTGATCAGCAAGGGATAATGAAACTGTGACAACAAATTGATTACATTTTTTGGATTACCCCCTAAAGTTGAAAGTAAGATAAGGATTGGAGGCTTCAACACATGGAGAAAATGCAACTCCATGTATTCCCCCATAGGGTCATAAAATATGTGATAAAACCTACTAGATTGATAACAGAAAGACTGCTTTGCTTTACAGCTTCTCGCATATGGTTGAATGTTTGTGGCAAGAATATGTGAGCGAAAGGCTTATGCAGGTTGTTGATCCACTTCTCCTTTTCCTTCTCTAATAACATTTGTTAGCTGATGGCAAAAAATCTCAATGGATGGATGTTTCTCTTTAAGATGCCACCTAATGTCTTTTGTGGACCCAGGATGGTTGATTTCCACACAATGCTTTTCCTTAATGTATAAAGGAAAAGGATCTCTAGTATGGTCTTGAAAATCCTTCCTATCCACCTCAGAATCTAATTCATAGTTGTCATACACGGGCTGGTTGCTCCCCATGTCAACAAAATGTGATGTAGGGATCTGCTCTTCTTCATCTGAATACTCATCAAAGATAGGTGAGTGCAAAACTCTTCTATCTTGCAAATAAAAATGAGCAATCTCTTGATTCTTCTCTTCAATCAGAGGTGAAAATACATCATGGGAAACCTCTTGAAGGAATAGAGAAGAATCCTCCTATACAATTATTTATTCTTTTAAATCTAAGACAGCAGGTGCACCAGGGGAAGAATATAATGCATCTATGGTTATGCAATCATCAGCACTATCATCAATCATATCTGGAAGGCCTTCTTCTCAGAAAATAGAAAGAGAAGAGTTTTCATCCATATTTTCAAAATACTCACTTCTATCCTCACTTTCTCTTTCAATCAGATCTTCACCAGACTCATCACACGAGGAACACCATGTTGTCTACTGGATGAGGAATTCAAACTCCTTACAACAGTTATCAAATATAAGATTAGTCGGGTAGATCTTATCGTAATATGAATTAAAAGCAACGTGAAAATCATTCAAAGAATGGATACTAGCAGGAGGAAGAGATTGATACCATTCACGAGCATGTTCTTCTAAAGAAAATTTGAACATCTTGATCAAGACATCCTCATGAACTAAACCATGTTCAAGCTTGCATATATGAAAATTGAATAAGTTCTCACTAGGATGGTCATGTATGCTTCCTTTGAATCTCATAAGATAATCATCCCATTCAGTTACAGTCGGCACTGGATGTGGAAAACCGACTATATTTGAGAAATCACAGAAAGAATACCTCTGAACTAAAATCTTGTCCATTTCAAACCAATGGAGTTGCCAATAGGTTTTCAAATAATGGAGTCTCCATGGTGAAAGACAAGGATTCAGAATAATATGTCCAGCTTCAGTTCACAATCTAAAACTGGATCTATTCATTGTCGTTCTCCCAGGGAAGATATCTTCATTTCTGTCCCTAGCAACGGCGCCATTAATGTTAGCACTGAGAGTCACCCTCTGACTGCAAGAGGATAAGCCCTTGGACTCTGGATTGAGTCAGGGAGTGGACTATGGGGGTTTGATTTTTGTTGATATGACATATGCACATCTGATTAGATGTTATGATGACTAATTTTATTTCTAAGATGATTCGTTGATGATGCAGGCTAATGATAGCTTGTCGACCAGACTCACATGTGGAGTAGAGGGGTCACGCATGACAACCAAAGAAGTTGAGGGAGAGGTGTGGACAGCAGCCCTGCCACAGCCTACTAGCACTCCCATCGTGGCTCAAACTATAGGTTAACGATTACCTAGATCGAGAAGACCCACGATGCCCTGAGGGCAGACTGCGACAGTCACTCACGATGATTCTAAGGGGCGCGCAATAAGGAAGGGGCCTTATTCCTTAGAGGCCCTTAATCTCCCACAAGATCACCTGGCATAGTATTGACTCAAGGGGTTTTTGATGTCTACCAAGTCAGTCAAGAGGTGAGTGGCACCCTTGGAGCACGTAGTGCGTCCTGAAGGGAACGTCGCGCAAGAAAAATGGAAAGAGGTGAGTGGTACCCTTAGAGCATGTAGTTTGTCCTGAAGGGCACGTCATGCAAGGAAAACAAAGTGAGGCGAGTGGCACCCTTGGAGCACCGAATGCGTCCTGAAGGGCACATCGTGTTTTTAATGTGTAAGTGAATAAACCTGGATGGCCTTAGAACGAATGATGTGATAAGAGAGATTTAAAAACAATTTCCTTAATAAAAATTTCACCCAGCCTAGGAAAATAAAATCTATGTCTAAGTGATACTTGGGTAAAAAAAGAATGATAATAATAATCATCATTAAACATGTGACGAGAAGGGGGTAATAAATTCAATTACTGTCATTCCTTTTTGTCTCAAGTTTTTCATTCTTCGAAATAGATTTATCTGGTAGTCTCTAGGTATAAATTTGGCTTTCATTTTTGCAACCATTCTATCCCAGCTTTGGATTCTTTATTTGCCTTTGCAACGCCTGTCAGCCTGCAGCTCATCCCCCCACAATGTTGCATTCCCTTTAAGTCTGGCAATGACATGTTTAACTTTCTTATCTTCCTTGACATCCTCATAGTCGAAGTATTTATCCAGAGCCCTAAGCCAATCTAGTAGCTCTTCAACATCTAAGTTGTCTTCATACATCGGAATGTCCATCTTTGCTCTGGCTCTGATTCTTGCAACAGATCTGAATAGACATTCTTCTGCAGTGTCTTCGACTGCGACTTCTTCTTCAGCTCCAGCCTCATTTTCACTTTCGGCTTTACTGACATATTCAGCATCAACTGTCTGTCTTTGTGTTGTTTCTAGAGCATCTAATCGAGCACGGAGTTCTCTCATTTCCCTTTCCATAGTTGGATCAGGAATTAGTCTCTCTCTCCTTCTTGGCGGCATTGTTTCAATCTGTTCCCCGCAGAAAACAAAAGAAAAATGTGGACTAGGCTCTAATACCACTCTAATGCAGCACCCCTTGCCTCGGCAGGTTCTGTGTGACCTCCCGGTCTTAGGATCGTTCTTTATCTCCCTGAGAGTCTGATTGACTCTTCGATTTCCCCACAGGAAATCACTCACACTTGCAAGTGCGTATCCACGGGTCCTTATGAGTCACATCTGTGTGAATAAACACAAGGCGCTAACTCTCACCCAAGTGACCAACAACTATGACCACGACCTTTACTTGAAAAGGTGTTTCGGACTTCAAGACCTACCGAATCCTGATGTGAGTCTCCCTAAATCTTCAATCTTCGAAAATCGAAAGGGCTAACAGATATTGACTCCTCCCTTGACTTTTCTCCGATGTGACCTCTGACTAAAACCTGGGGCCCATCTTTTC
>JASDQU010241701.1:45945-75977 GCA_032191745.1 Picea mariana | reverse complement strand
CTCAAACTAATGAACGCCTCTGGAACAAAGGAAGTGAAGAAAGCAGCGTGTTCCCAATGTACTGGAGTAATCATTAAGGTTTTTAATGGTTCAGGATCCTAATGAGTAAATGTAGGAGTAAATGTAGAATTTAGGGTGTACTAAAGTTGATAAGAAACTAAAATATTAAGCACTTCTTTTAGATTTTTAATCCAAGTTTCTTGTTTTGAAGATGAATACTGATTTGGATTCGAAATGTCGACAATCCATTAATAACACTGTAGTTTTTCCAAACACTACTGAAAACAATCCTCACCACAAAAATCTCATTAGAAAGAAACTACTACAAATCCTACAATCTCTACTACAAATCCCATGGATTGAGGTGAACCAAAACCACTGTAGAAAACAGGGCCTTACCAAACGAAAACGAAAAACACAGAGAATTTATGATAACCCCATAAATTTACTCTTCTTATGACCTTAACATCGAACCGAAAAAAACAAAAACTAAAAGCAGAGCCAGCTGGAAGATCTTGACCACTTGGAAATAAGCCGGATGATGCAAAGTTGATCCTACACTTCCTGTAAAGAGAGAAAACATTAGTTCTGTGGGCAGATAACATAGAAAGAAACTAAACAGTGTTATTCTCAATCAACTGTCATGCACAGAAAGTTTAAAATTTCAGCTTAGGTTTAACATACCAAACAAACAAAGTTTAAAATTTCAGCTTAGGTTTAAGATACCAAACAAACAAGAGTATTCACAAATTGGAAGCAAATCCCTGTAAAAGCATATTAGATAAAAACGCTGAAAACACATTAGATTAGCATTAACTTAGTTTATTTTATTTTTCTCAACTATCAAGGAAGAAAAAAAAGGATGGGGGATACACAGTACCTTACGGGTCTGAGAATCCTGCCCTCTGATTCAGCCAAAATATGTACAGGAGATGGCATGAAGAACTGGTGGGCAATCCATGTTGGAGAAGGGGAGCACGTGCGAGGCCCTAGTACTTACTGTAAGCGAGGCCAGGCCAGGCCAGAAAGGCAGCCTCAGCTCGCACGTGCCCTGCTTCTCCAACGCGTATTTGCACGCCTCACATTTTTGCCCCCATATCCGAAATGCAACCGAAGACGAGAAATAAAAAACCCTCTACATCTCATGCTTGGGATTACAGTATTATATACACAGAGGATCGAAACTGGGTCATTGAAGTAGAATTCAATTCAAAACACAGATATTTATGGTCTGCCTGCCTGCCTGCCTTGTTTGTTCACATTGCGTAAGCCGGCTGTACACAGGAATAGTAGTACTACCACTGAATTTCAATTCTCCTTTGCGTGTTTGAACGAACAAACAATATTCATTGCAGAGGCCATGCAGATGTCAGAAACACATCATAATCCCCGATTCCTTCGCAAATTTCAAGCTCGCAATTTGCGATTCTACGGAGGTTCGTAGCAACCAAAGAGAAACAATCCAATGAGACAGTGGAAAGAATGATAAATATTTGAAACTCGAAAGATTCAATGTCTATTTTAGACAATTCTATGTCTCTTCCAGTCTTTTCGGCGTTATCACGTCGTGACTAAGGAAGATCATGGCACGGGAAAAATCTGTCGAATAGTGTACGTGGAGCCCTGAGATCAGTGCTGTCAGCATACGCTTCGTTGGACTACCATTCCATTCGGTCCATCCAACATCATGATGGCTTACACAGTCTTCGTTGCCCATTTCAAAACAAATTGGATTGTCGGTCCTCGTTTCCGTTTTCTGTTTTGGTGTTGAAACTTACATGATGCAACTTGCCTTTGAACTTGAATAATTGAAACAGTGCGCAGCCAATGAAGGTTGACTTTGTTTATCTGAAATTAGGTTCGCTTTCAATTGGACGTTTTATGTACGTTTGGAACTTCATAGAATACAGACAGCCAGGTTATGTTGTGTGACTCTCTTGTATATCTATCTATATATATAAATTTTTAGGTAATTATCATGGAGTAGGTTAATTAAGGAGTAAATACAGATTCGTTTTTTTCGTAAAAAATGGTTTGAATCTGGTCATATTTTCAGGGATAGTCTGAGTTTGATATGGATCAAAGTTCCATGCATTTCAAAACCTTATTTTAGGTGGTTTGCCCCATTTTAAACCAATCCAGATGCTCAGAAAATTGATTAGAGTTTTGGATTGACCTGAAATTTCAAACCACACAGCTAGAAAACCAGCCAAAAAAATAACTCAGGAGAGAAAATTACTCTCGATCATTAAAAATAAACAATTTAATTAGTGATAAAATTATAATTTTAGATTTTAAATCATATTTTTTTAAGTATAAATCAATTCAAGGTTTTCAAAAATCTCTAAAACAAACAAAATATATAATCACAACCACTGAAATATGCAGTTCTTTAATTTTTTTATTTGATTTTGGATAAAAATAGTAAAAAAATTAAAAAAAATAAAAAACATAAAACTTTTAGTAAAAAAATATATATTACAATCAGAACCCTACCAGGTTCTACCACAAGCAGAATATACAATCATAACAATAGTAAAAAAATTAATTCAAACTTTTCTAAAACCCTACCACAAACAGAATATATAATCATAACCACTTAAATTTGCAATTTTTTAATCAATCTGAGTAAAAATAATTCTAAAAATTACCACAAACAAAATATATAATCATAACCACTTAAATTTGCAATTTTTTAATCAATCTGAGTAAAAATAATTCTAAAAAAAATTTAAAACATAAAACTTTTAGTGAAAAATATTATAAAATTGGAAAATTATGTTGTGGTTCTCCATATTTGTATAGTGTATAATTCTCTTTTGTTGGTATATATAAAAGGTAAAAAGTATAAAACAAATATCTTTTGTTGGTATATATAAAAGGTAAAAAGTATAAAACAAATCTCTTTTGTTGGTATATATAAAAGGTAAAAAGTATAAAACAAATCTATTTTGTTTGTATATATAAAAGGTAAAAAGTTCTTGAGATGTTTGGAGAATAAATTAAAATGATATTTAATTTTGATTTTATATATAATTAAAATAAATCCAATTAAAAGAAAAAAAATTATAATCAAAATAAAATATACATTAAATTTAAGAGTATTGAATTGGGGTTTCTAGTAAACTAAATTTACAAATTAAATTGAATTGGGGTTTCTAGTAAACTAAATTTACAAATTAAGAGATTGAGTTAGTGAGATTTGATAAATGTACAATAAAAATAAAATAAAATAAATATACAATTTAAGAGACTCTATAATTTGAAGTATTTATCTATAAAAGAGTGACAAGTATATTATTGTTTTCCATTAAAATATTAAAACATGAACTAAGCAAAAAATCTATTTCATACAAAGTAACAATACAATCTTTATATTAAAAAACACATTGTAACAATACGACTTTTATATTAAAAAAACTAAGAAAATATATTATTGGAAAGAGAATATTAAAAATAAACATTAACTAAACAAAAAGTCTATTTCACACATAGTAAGAAAACAACATTTGTATTAAATAATTAAGAAAATATATTAGTGAAAGGAAAATATTAGAGATACGTATTTATATTTGGCTTAGTTTTGTTTGGGTTTTAGATTCAAATTTTAGTTGGTATATACTTGGACTCTCAGTATGATACATATTTTTAATTATTTATAGGTTATGAGGTTATATATTGGTTTGTTTAATTCACAATATTTGTTTATCATTTTTCCATATATATATATATATATATATAATAATTACGTTTAGTCTTAGTGGTTTGTGTTGAGGGGTGTTTTTCACCCATCCAAATTCAATTCTAGTAAGTGACATGTTGAGTTCTTAAATGAGCTTTCTACAAAAGGTAAAATATATAAAACAAATCTATTTACAATCAAAATAAAATAAAATGCAAACTAAACCCACAAATTAAGAGATTGAGCTAATGAAATTTGATAAATGTACAATAAAAATAAAATAAAATAGATATACAATTTAAGAGACTATATATAGTTTGAAGTGTTTATCTATAAAAAAAAGTGACAAGTATATCATTGTTTTCCATTGAAATATTAAAACATTAACTAAGAAAAAAAGTCTATTTCACACATAGTAAGAATGCAACCTTTATATTAAAGAACTAAGAAAATATATTATTGGAAAGATAATACTAAAAATAAACATTAACTAAACAAAAATTCTATTTCACACATAGTAAGAATACAACTTTTTATTAAATAATTAAGAAAATATATTATTGAAAGGAAAATATTAAAGATATATATTTATATTTGGCTTCATTTTGAATTTTTAGTTGGTATATACTTGGACTTTGAGTGTGATAGATATCTTTAATTATTTATAGGTTATGAGGTTATATATTGGTTTGGTTAATTCACAATAAGTGTTTATTATTTTTTCCATATATGTGTGTGTGTGTGCGCGTGTATTAATTGGTTAATCTGAGTGGTTTGTGCTGAGGGGTGTTTTCCACCCACCCAAGTTCAATTCCAGTAAGTGACATGTTGAGATCTTAAATGAGCAAGATATCTAAAAACCCTTGGCTTTCTAAAACTTCATTGTATTTGGTTATTTAATTCTAGAATTTACAAATTAAAAGACATAAATTCACTTGGTCAATTCACAATTTTTGTTTATTATAATTTGTTTTTTTTCTTCATTCAATAATCATAAACTAAAAGAGATTCAAGTTCCATTAATTGTTTTGTTTAAGGGATTGACTTCCTTTCATTATTTGACCTCTTCATTTATGCATCCTCCCCCCTTATAAATGCATAATAGTGCAATGAATCACATTGATAAGGGGATGTTTACCAATTCATAGTAATATTTGTGTCTATATTTCCACGCTTAAAGGATTCCATGGAATCCTTCAGTGTAGCTAGTTACTTATTCTCCTAGCTAGAATTTTTAGGTATCATGCTATCATTGTTTAATATTTAGTCATTCCATCAAGTGCATGAGCTTCAATATTAATTCACTTGGAATTGTTCAAAACTAAGTCCTTTCATCAAGTGCATGAGCTTCCATGCTAATTCACTACCTTGTTTTACTCCACCTACCCGTTAGTTCAACAATTTTAGATTTGATTTCTAATCCCAATAATTAGCTTTCATTGAGACTTTTTTATATTCATTCCCTCAAATATATAAAAAGTGTAATTACATAATACTCAATATGACCCTTATCTCTCTGGCTTGGTGATTTTTCATTCTCCTAATTTTTATCTCAACAATAATCCTTATCTTTCATAAATGAAGCCATTAAATGTTTTTTTTCAAAACATAATTTATAGTGAAAAAAATGTATTCATAATCTAATGTCTGTCTCTGATTCTCATTGTAAAAAATAATTATTTGAAGAAGCCGTTTATTTCAATCTACAAAATACAAATTTTACCCATAATGAGACCTTTAACAATTACTTTTACAACATTGGCATTTAGATTACATGTACCAAATTCTATTATTTATAGAATGCATTACCATTTGGTCTACTTATTATGGAATTTATGGAAATTTCCAAGAATTTTTGTAAATTATCAATTATCCTACATTATGAAGATTTGTTAAATTTTTTATTCATAAAGCACATTACTACACTCAAATCAGATCAAAATTTGTGTACATGAATTGACAAGGTCAAATTTAAACAAGATGCATCCTTTCTTTTAACATGGACCAATTTGATTAGTGATAACACCTCCAAATAATAAATATTTTAAGATGCTTATAAAATGTAGACATATTCTTTATGAAAAATCTTAATAGAAAGCCCTAAGACTAAAAAGGAGATGCCTTTACATATTGTTATAAATTCTAGATCCTAAGACTAAAAAGGAACTTTCTTTACATATTGTTATAAATTCTACATATTGTTATAAATTCTACATCTTAAAGATAGTAAACTTATGACACAATGACTATTAATTCTTCTCATTCAAATGGTTTTTCACTGTGTGCCTCACTTATACTTTTCCATTTGTTTGAAGTAGATTGAGAAAAATGATGTATGTGCATTATTCTTTCTATGTGTTTTTGTCAAACCTTGTAGGACAATTTCCCATACATTGAGAAAGGCCCCTTCATGTCATAGAGTCCATTGGAAGCCGACAAAGTTGGGAAAGGCATGTCATTTGGTTTATAATATATCAAAGACATCTACATCATGAACGTTTGATAAGGGGGGTGTTAGACAAGTATGTGCATATTATTATTGATCTATCTTCCATTGATAGTGTGTATCTTCCATTGATAGTGTGGGATTATTAACTTTAAAACGAAAAATTCAAGATTAATTCATGGACTTATAAAATATAATGAGGATTGTCAAACTTAAAATTAGGTCAATCTTAGATTATTAAGTTTAAAACTAAGAAATTAAGATTAATTCATAGATTTACAAAGTTACCATAATAATTTACTCAAATTATGATAAAAATAAATTTCAATCAAACATATAAATACATATTAATAATTAAATCATTAACCTAAATATTATGTGGGATACTAGATAATTAGTAAAAAAAAAAAATTCAACAAAAAAAAATTACAAATGTATTTTTTCAATCTTAGATTATTAACTTTAAAACTAAGAAAATAAAATTAATTCATGGATTTACAAAATTACCATAATAATTTACTCATGATAAAAAAAAAAATCAATCAAAAATATAAACACATATCAATAATTAAATCATTAACATAAATATTAAAAGGGATACTAAACAGTTAGTAGAAAAAAAAACCACAACAAAAATAAAATTAGTAGAAAAAAAAAACCACAACAAAAATAAAATAAAATAAAGTACAAGTATATTTTTCATATAATTATCATTTACTTCCTTGGCACTCCACTAATTGAGCCTTCCCTGAGCCTTCACATGTACCGTGCCTCACACTCAGAGGGGTGAGAAATCATACAAGAAGAGGTGAGTGATATCACTAAAAGGAGGTGATCCACAAAGGAATAAAATTCCTTAAAAGAAAGAAACAACTATCTCCAACTTGACCTCCGTGTAGGAAAAGTTGATTAAGTCAACTATGATCTAGGTAAAGGGATAATTGATATGGTCAAAACTGATCCTCCTTTTATGTTTAGGTGGGTTTTTGATATCCAACAATATTTCATTATTTGACCTTGAATTTCGGATAGCCTCTTGTGTATACTTTATCTTTAGGTTAATATAAGTGTAGGAAAAGTTGATTAAGTCAACTATGATCCAGGTAAAGGAATCCATTGATATAGTCAAAACTGATCCTCCTTTTATGTTTAGGTCGGTTTTTTATATCCAACAATATTTCATTATTTGACCTTGAATTTCTGGTATCCTCTTGTGTATAATTTATCCTTAGGTTAATAGGTGGTCTGTTTATGTTTAGGTGGGTTTTTGATATACAACAAAATTTCATTATTTGACCTGGAATTTCGGGTATCCTATTGTGTGGGCTTCAATTCTTTATGTCATCTTGACTACCTCATCAAGATTAGGATTAGCTAAATCTTTCTTCTTATTGTTTTCTCTTTACATGCCATCATCATTATTCTATCATTCTTTCTTGTAGCTTTATATGTTATTAGAATCGTCTTTCTATGTCGTTGTCTTTCGTCCTCATCTCTCATATTACTTATCATATATTTATTGTTCGTAATTATTGATACCCTTTCTTTAGTTTCTATCTTTGCGGTCTTTCGAGCTTTGTTCATCTTGGTCCTTTTCCAGAATTAATGTTGCTACTTCTTTGTGTTCAACATTTCTTTCATTGATTTTCTTTTGCTTATAAAATATTTCTATTAGTTTTCTTTGTGGGAAACTATTGTTGGTTTTCATTCTTCAAAAAATTCTTTTTCTAGTTTCCCTCGAAACATTTTTTTTTTTGGTTTCATTGTTCATAGATTTTTTTTTTTTTTTTCAAAAATTTATTCTATTGATTTGTCTTGTTAAAATATTACTTCTTCTAGTTATTTTTGTTTGGAGACTTTTTCTACTATTTTCCCTTATTTAGAAACTTTTTCTAATAGTCTCCCTTGTTCAAATACTTTTTCTCTTATTTTTCCTTTAAAGGGAACTTCTTCTCCTAGATTATATCTTAGTGTGTTGTGTTTCTTTTAGATTGAGCCTTGTCTCTTAGTTTTTGGATCGATTTTTTGTGTCTCTTGCTAGTCTATGACACTTGTTATCCAACATCTTCTTGTATTTCTTTCATAACTTCTTCAACATAATTACTAATTTGATGAGAACTCTCCAAATTTCTCATTTTTTTAGCAGTCACATTTAGTGGTTATCTTTATCCTTGTTTCAAAAAGTGGTGCCACTAGTATCACCATTTTTTTTGGCATTAAAAGTACAACCTTTTGCAACCATGTCCCTTAATGTTTCCAACAAAAACCTTAAAATTAACCCATGAATCAAAAATTGGTGCTAACACTAGCACATTTTTTTTCAAAGAAAAATTACAACTTCTTCAAAACCATGGTCTTGACAACTAGTACTGTGACAACCAATATATTTAAATCAACCTATGAATAGAAAAGAGGTTCTACCACTAACACTCTCTTTTAGGCTTACAAATATAATATTTTTTAAACCATGGCCTACAATGTTGGTACTATTGCATTAAAAATTGCTCTATGTGCCCCTTCTCCTCTCTCACTTTTCCCTTAAAAAAATTATAAAAAAAAACACAAACTTATAGAAAATAATAATAATATAAAACAAACTAAAAAAGAAGGGTGGAGGGTGATTATGAGAATTTGATAAATAAAAAAATAATGTAAAAAGAAAATAAAATACTCGTGGCCCCAAAGGTGGAGGGGGGAGGGTGATTATGGGAATCACCCTCCCCCCTCCCTATTTGGAGTAATTAGTGATTTTGAGAATCTCCCCCCATTCCCCCCATGAGGAGGGTGACTCTTAGAATTATCCTCCCCCTTTGGGGTGGTTGGTGATTCTGAGAATCTACAACCCCCCCATTTGGGGTGATTGGTAATTTTGGGAATCCCCCCTTCATTGCCCCACAAGGAGGGTGACTCTTAGAGTCCCCTTCCCCCTCCCTCTTTTGAGGTGGTGGGTGATTCTAAGAATCTACCCACACCCCTCCCCCCATCCCCAATCATCACCATTTAACTTATTTATTTATTTATTTATTAAAAATTAGTTTTATTCTTTATAATTCATTTTTACATTTTTTTTAATTTCGTTTATTTTCATTTTTAAATTCATTTTACTTTTTTTAATATTTAAGCTTTTGTTCTTATTTTTTTTTATGGGGGGTTGAGGGAGGATTTGGGGTGGGTAGGGGAATTTTTTTTTCAACAATACAAGTATTTTAGACCATGGTTTCAATAAAGTTGACATTTTAAGTTCAAGAAAAAAAGGGTGTTACTACTAACACATGTTTTTGATTCAAGGGTTAATTTTAATATTTTGGTTGCAACAGTACCAGTTGTAAGGCCATGGTTTCAAACAAGTTGTAATTTTAACCGTAAAAAAAGGTTGTTATTTCTAGTACCACTTTTCGATTTTGGGTTGATTTTAAGATTTTGGTTGCAATGGCATTAGTTATTAAGACATGGTTTAAAAAATAACCCCTAGAAAAAGAAAGGGTGCTACTGATACGACCATTTTTCGATTCAAGTGTTGATTTTAAAGTTTTTGTTACCAACATTATGGATCATGGTTGCAAGATGTTGTAATTTTAAGCATGCAAAAAAAAATTGCTATTGGTAGCACCATTTTTTTATTCAAGGGTTGATTTTGATGTTTTTAACACAAAAATATGGGTTTCTAGTGATAGATTTCTCATTTTGAAGTCACGACTCTCATTAGGTTGGAAACTTTGTTCTCATTCATTTCTTTAATAACCCTCCTTTTTGGAAGGATGTTTTTATATCCGTATGCTCTATTTTATTACATGAGTGTTATGAGTCTAATTTCTAGTGCTTAGAAATACTCTTCATTCTTTTGGCTTGTTTAGTGATAACCTTATATGGGTAAAAATTCACCCATCTTCTCAAAATTCCTAATATTGTTGGCTCTTTCCTATGCTCTTCTAATTGTAGTGTATTGTGTGGCCTATGGAAATTTTCCCATCATAACCCTATCTAGAAGATGCTCTATCTCTCGATGTTATGTTATTAGAGGCTCCTTAGGAAACTTCTTTGGCCCTTGGTATTCTTTCCAAAATAACCCTATATGGAAGTTACTTTGGTGTTGTTAATCGAAATGTCTATTATCAAATCCTTTTTTGGATGTTTGTAATCTTTTTGTTATCAACAATCCTTCATTCCCACCATCTTTTTTAGTGGCCCTTTTCAAGTTCCTCTCTTTTCTTTGTCTTATGTTCAGAGACTCTAACTTATGATCGCTTATGGAGGTGATCAGAACACATTCACCAATTTTTTTCATCCAATTTTTTTTTCACTTGCTCTAAATTATGATAATAGGTTGATTGAGCCACTAAAATCAAAACCCATTAGTTGGATTTCTCACTCTAACCCTTAAGTTGTTGCATAGTGTACTTGTCCATCCAACTCTCATCGTTGTTAGGACCTTTGGTTTATATCCTTATCCATTTTTTTACTTCAACTTCTTCCTTTGATTTCATTATTTTTCTTGAACATATTGAGGCTAGGATAGAGAGGAACATTCAGCTTTGTTTGCTTGAATTCCTTCCAATATTTTTGTTAATATCCACAACCCTTATTGGTTTCATATTTCTTATGGGTTCTCTTTGATTATTATATTATTGTAGAATCCAAATACTCGGATGAAAAGTGTGTGTCAACCAAGATATTTTTTATTATTCAATCCATTGAAAAGTTCGGTTGCTTGCTCTGAATGTTATGCTCCTACATAAAATAACTCGACAAAAATCAGTTAGAGTTCTCCATGGAATTATAAATCTCTCACATGACCCTTAGCTAATGTATTAGATGCTACACAAGATGTCCCATGTATGTAGTACATTGTAGATCATCCAACCTTGCTACCTATCATAGGATTCATTCAATGATTCAGCCTTGTAATATGTATCTTGACTAATTGTTCCTTGAGACTTCACCTGAAATGTCCTTCATTTAATGCCCATTTGGAACCTCACTTGATAATACATACAATCACTTTTCAAGTGTTGTCAAATGGATCTTATAGACTTGACATTCAATGATGACCATGTGTTGTAGTTAAGTTTTTGATCATGAGTTACCTTCCATTTTGAAGCCACGTACAATTCCCTATGTGGTTGTTGGTTACTCGCTTCCCTTCTCAGGTTGTCTGAGTTATTAACCTAGGGTTCATGTCATTCAAGGTTCCAACAAAGCCTCTAAAAATATCGGCCCTCCTGGTAAACTAGAAGGCAACACAGCGCCCAGAAAGCATTACGCAGTCTCACCCGAGATAGCTTCAAATGGGTGGTTGTAAGACTCAGGTGTTTACATCCTAGGATAGAGTAGGGGAGAGGGGTTCCTTGGATAAGGTCAGATACCATGAGCTGTAAGGGAGAGTACTTATTCCTTGGATTCACATATGAATATCCCACAGTTTAATTAAAGTTAAGTATAAGCAGATTCATTATAATGTATTAACTCATTCATCAAGTTTAACCATCAATTGCTGAAAGAAAGAAGAATCATGCACACATTTAACACGTTACACGAGAGTTACCATGGTTCACCCCCTCCTGGGCTATGTCCATAAATATTTGTCTCTTGGCTCTTGTATTATGATAGTTCTGCATTTCTAGTGCCTCGTGCTTACAATTCTCCACAAAATTGTGTAAGATCTATATGAGGTGAACTAGATCGCACTAGGCTCCATGGCCTGCGTTCTAATCCTCAAATCTACCTCTCCTTGGGTCTCCTTTGCTCAACATCTTACAAAATCAGTTCGTACTGTTCAGAACATTACAGAGAATCGCTAACAATTACTAACGAACAACCCTATATGATACTTTCGTATCTATATTTATACATTTCGGGCTCTTCAGCCTTTTACAGATTATTAAAAAAACCCTAACCCTTTTTATGTTAGGTATTTCTCCCATATGTGTGTTGCTCCTCCTCAAGCTGTCGCTTTCCTTTGTGCACGCTTTCTTGCATGCACGCGTGCTACTCTTTTGCCAGTTGTTACTTCAGTTTTCTACACGATTTCTTTCCCACGATCGTTCTTCTTTCCTCTTCGGCCTGGTGCCAACAGGCCCCCAACACTGACATGTGACTTGTCCCAAGTCACCTAGTTTCTTTGTGCTTCCTCAATCTCCTTGGTGATCATCTGGATCTGTTCCTGCAACTTTGCTACTTTTGTCAGTGCCTGCGCGGTTTTCTTCTTGATGGTGTCGACTGTCTGAGCTACCACTTCCTCGCTCATTAGTCCTACACATTTTAGTTTAGTCTGTACTATCTAGTTTTTGGTTTCTTCTACTTGCGCAAGTACTTCTGCTACCCATTCCTGCAACGGTTCTATTTGAGCCTAATGCTCTTGTTTATGTGTTTGCGTAGTGATAAGTTCTGCCTCTATCTTCTTCTGCTCTTGTGTTCCCTTGACTCGTTCTGGGATTGGTATGTTCTTATGTCACTGCTTAGGTTCTTGGATCATTACATTGATCCTCTCCTCCTCCTTGTCCCAGTGTTGGACTTGTGGATCCTCTTACAACCTTGTCCATAGTTGCGCTGCTTTATCTAGCAAGTTGGCTACCGTGCTGACCTGTTTTTCTAACTCCTGCAGCTGCATTGTTGCTTCCTGCTTCCTTTGATCCTTCACTATTTGTGGAATTGTCGGTCTAATCTGTCCGCGGAGAGTCTCTATCTCCTTTTGATACTGATCAATTTCCTGCGCAATCTAGTCGATCTTCTCTGTATCTAGGAGTTCATTTCCTTGCGCAGTAGTTGGAAGTTTCTCAAAACTTCTTCCACTCTACTTTCCAGCTCGTTTCTGCATTCTTTCTCCTCCTTGGTTTCCGATTGGGCTTGTGCGCAAACTGTTTCCAACGCTTCTCGCTTATTTGTTGCTTGTTGTAGCTCGACTAAGTTTTTATGTGCTCGAGCCTGCATCTTGTGGTCGACAATAACCTGTAGTTTGTGTAATGCTTTTTATGGCATCTGTTTCAAGACCAATTGGATATGATCCAAACCCTTCAGTGGTGTCTGTCCCACAATTTCATCCATTCGCAACATGCTAGGCTTTATGTAGAGCGTGGAATGTGCATGTGGTATCGAAAGAACTGGGTCCCGTTCTTCTACCTCCACCCTTTCTGCGGTCTGTGTGGTTGATGGATCTGTGCCTCTACTGCTACTCGTGATCTGGGCTTCCCCTAATTTCTTAAGGAGTTGTCCCATTTCTATCAGTTCCTTTTGTAGTTTATCCCTGTGATGCACGACATGATCGAAATCTTCTGTGAGGTAATCTTGGACCATCCCGTCAATCATCTCTCCATAATCCTCCATGATTGTGTAATTTGGTGGTGGTCGTTGTGCCTTCATTTTATTGCGTGCACTTGTGTCCTGTATCACTGGTCTCTTAGCCCCTCCTGGTTCCTGTGTGATGGGGTTCAGTGAGGTTTCCTATGCTCCCTCAGCTGGTTTCCTCTGTTCATTGGTCGACTGGGTGGTTTATGTCCTCCCCTTCTGGGTCCCTGGCTGCTCTGATCTATCGTCTGCCTGAGTTGACTTGAGTTGGCCCGTTCTTCATCTCTTGGGTACTAGGATTTGTGGAGGTTGTGTCTCCACCTGCGCATCCCCTCCTTTTGTTGTTTGTGACGGTACTCCTATGGGTATAGTTGGGATCCTCCATTCATCAGGCCATTCACTAATGATCATGTCGATATCACCCTCGGTGACACAGTAGCGCATCTGTAGCCACTGTTTATTCGAGTCATGCCTTGGTTGTATCCACATGGCTTGTCGTCTAGCCTAGAAATTAGCAATGTCCCTGTATCGTGCGACAAACTTTGGTGTTATTCTCCATGCTCGACTGATGGCTTCCTGTATCTCCCTTAGGTACACACTTCAAATACAATTTCGTTCTCCTTCTTTTTCTTGGCTAGTGGCCCAGATCTCAGGACGCGATATCTTGCTCCTCCTGGCTGTGGTGTGGTAGCAAATATGACGTATTCTGGTTCTCGCCATCCCATGAAAGCTATGAGAGTGATCAGCCATGAGTAATGAAATTCTGCACCTGCGTTTTGCGCGTCTTTGCAGTCTATTTGGAACAAGTTTGATAGGTATGGTTCCCAACTCATGAAGGTCCCTTCTGTGCATTGAGCTACAACAACAATGAATCCTACTGGTACTTCATCTTTACAGCATTTCCGTAGTAGTTTGCAGGCTAAGATCTTTGCGTCCAATTGTGTCGTGGCATTGTTGATCCATTTAATTATAATGCCTCTTGTTCCCCTATCGGTGTCATATTTATTTTTCATCTCTTCTGCCAATGATTTTTCCTTGGACTTATCATTTAGAATCAACGTCGGATCCATACCCCTAGTGGGTAGGCATGTTATCTGCGTGATAAGTTCGACTGTTATGTGGACGGGTTTGTCCAACCGTATATCCCCTCCATGCATAACTGCTAACAGTTGTTTGATGCATGCTGTCACATATTGGCCTCTGCCAAAGTGTGGTATCTTCAACAACCCTAGCATTATTGTTCTGTCCAGTCCAGTGGCCCACTAGTGTGGCTGAGTGATGGATTCTCCAAGTTGGTTCACGTCTATTTTCTGCATAAAAACCTATGCTGCAAGTTCTAGATATTTGATGTCATCTTCTACGTCATGGTCGGAATACTTGAGCTTCCCGATGTGACCTAATAACTGTGGGTCCACCTGTACTCCCTCTGGTATGCGAGGTAGCACAATCTTTGCAGCTGGTTTCTTTCGAGGTGAGATTAGTATTTGAATTCAGTCTTCCTATTGCGATGGTTGGCTCGAGGTTCCAGCAGCTTCCGGTTGCTCCTTTGCCATCCATTTTTCCCAAGTTGTGGCCATTTCACCCATCGGCTCGGCCGAAAAAGAATATGGGATGGGTCTTTATGGGACGTTTGGTTGCACTTCTGCTTCCGATTTTTGTGCACTTTTGTTAGCTCCTACGGCTACTTCGACGTTTTCTGGTGGTATTTCCTAGTGGGTTTCTTCTTCTTTGTTTTGGGGCTTGTGCGTTGCTGCTGGTGTATCTTGTTCCATGGCCTCTGTTTATGGTTTCAGGGCCTCCTCAAGTATGGGTGTAGACTCTACTCGAATTTCCTCTGGCGATGGGATTTCGTCAATATCAACAATTTCTGGGGGCTGTTGTTTGCTTTCTTCCAGTGGTCCTTGCGACCTTGTCTAGGCCCTGGCTGATCTGGCTGTATGGCCTAGTTTTGCGAGATTTGGAGATGCCATAATGGTGTCTATCGAACATCTGCGGGGTTTGAATGGATTTGGTGAGCTCTGTGATTTCACTCTGTTCGTTCTTGCTGCTATTTCTCTTTTCCTATTCTCCTTTAGCAAATAGACTAACTGTTGTTGTGCTCATGTGTTGTATGGGATCATCATGAAGCTTGTTGAGTAAGATTCCTCCATCATGCGATTAATGCACCATAATTGTAGGCTCAATGCATCTGTGGTGGTTTTGTACTTGCCATTATGCCTGCTCTATCATCTCTAGTTGGCACGTTTAATGTGGAATCCCATCCGTCCTTGCCTTGCTTTAACTCTGCTTCTTGTTGTCTTGTCAGCCTTCTTTTGCCGATATTTCCCACATGTTTCCTTTTTCAATATGGTTGTTATCTTTTCCCTTGTTGGCTTCATGTTTCATATGCGGCTTGTCCGTCATGATGGTTTTTTTTTTTTTTTTTACTGCGCGGTGGTGGTCAACTGTCCTTGTACAACTTCAGTCAACTCCCATTGACCATTCCTCTGAGGTATGCGCCTGCTAGATCTCTTAATTGTACAGCTCCTCCGTCCGTGATAGTTTTTACCTCGTATGGTCCTAGCCAATGCATTGTCATCTTTCTTGGGTGTTGTAACACTTTACTATCGTAGAGTAATACTAGATCTCCTTCCTTGAACATCTTCCTCTTGATGTGACGGTCGTGCCAAGATTTGTCTCTTTCTTTCTGTACTTGTTGATGGAATCCTACCAAGATTCAGTCTTCCTCCATTGGTAGTAATTGATTCAGTCTTTCCTGTACTACGCCTCATTCTATCATTTGTGTAATGGCTGCTACATGTAAGATGGGTATTAAAAATTCTAAGGGCATTACTGCTTCTTGACCATAGACTAGTTTGAATGGTGTATGGCCAGTCAACTTTTTACATGTGGTTCTATATGCCCAAAGTATTGCTGGTACCTTGAGATCCCAATCATCCCTATTGACGTTGCATATCTTTGTCAAGATGTTTTCTAGAATTTTGTTGAAGGCTTCTACCGTGCCATTTTCCCGTGGATGATACGGTGTTATTTTCTAGTGATGAACTTCAAACTCTTCTAGTATCACTCGGATGGTGTTGTTTATGAAGTGTGTTCCTTGGTCGCTCATCAAAATTATTGGGCACCCAAATCTAGTAATTACCTGTTCAAACAGAAAGCGTACAGTTGTCTCTGCACTGCAATCTTTTATTGGCACAGCTTCCACCCATCTTGTTAGGTATTCCATCACGGTGATAATATATCTCACCCCCGTTCTTTTGGCTGGTGGGTTAATAGGTCCCACTAAGTCTATCGCCCATTTTTCGAATGCCTGAAGTGTCACTTGTGGTCATAGTGGCATCTCGTCCCTTCTATTGGGCTTGCCTACCCTTTGACAGGCATCACATTGCTGACAGTATTCTTTCAAGTCTCTGTGGATCATTGGCCACCATAATCCTACACGTAGTACCTTCTGTGTGGTAGCTTTTCTTGCATAATTCCCTCCTGCTATTCCCTCGTGGGCTTCTGCTAAAATTATTGGTCATTCGTGGGCTAGTACGTATCTTCATAAGATGCTATCTATGCCCATGTTGTATGGATGTCCTGTGATCAGTTGATAGTCAGCTATGCGGACTACTAGGTTCTTCTTCTGCACAGTGGTATATTCTTGCGACGCAATACCTGTGCTTAAGTACCGGATGATCTCTGCGAAGTAATTGTCAGTAATCTGTACTGAGAATAGTTGTGCATCTGGAAAGTTGTCTTCTAAATTCGTTGGTTCCTCTCCGTTTGTGACCCTCGATAGATGGCCATGCCCTGCATTCATTTTTCCTGGTTTAACTATTACCTCAAAGTCAAATTCTTGAAATAGTAATAACCATTGACAGATTCTCCCCCCCAACACTGACTTGTTGACTAGGCATTTCAGGGCTGAGTGATCTGTAAACATCTTAAAGTGTTTTCCCAATAAGTAATGTTTGTAATTCTGTAGTGCATAAACCATAGCTAGGCCTTCTCTTTCTGTCGTGTTATAATTATGTTTCGAATCTGATAATTTTTTGCTTGCAAACGCTATTGGGTGATCCAGGTCTCCTACTCCTGGTTGCACCAAGATAGCTCTGAGTGTGATCGTTGATGCATCTACATGTACATGGAATGTCTTCTCCCAATCTAGAAATACCAATATTGGTGCGGTGACCATCTTTTCCTTTAGGGTATCCAGACCATGTTGGCATTCATCATTCCATTGATACTTTGTATCCTTCCTTAACAGTTTTTCCATTGGTGTTGTAATTTGTGCGTAGCCTTTGATAAATTTCCTGTAATATCCCATATGTCCTAATGTTGCTCTGAGTTGGCGAACCATTTTTGGCACTGGTAGATTAACAATTACTTCGATTTTGGTTGGATCCACTAGAAAACCCTGTTTGCATACTATGTGTCCCAATAATATCCCAAATGGTGTTCCAAATATGCATTTCTTGATATTCAATGATATCTGGCACTGTCTGCATCGTTCTAGAATTAGTCATAACACTTCCACATGGTTTTTTAATAGGCTATAGACCATCCAATCATCCAGGTATACTTCGAGGAATTGATGGATGAACTCCTTAAATGCTACGATGACCACTCTAGAAAATATCGCGGGTGCATTCTTCAGTCCAAACGACATGACTGTATACTGATAAGATCCCCATTCTGTCGCAAACGTGGTCTTGTGTCTATCCTCCTATGCTATCTTAATCTGATGATATCCTGAGAATCCATCAATAAATGAGTAGGCTTTGTGGCATCCTATGTTCTCAAGTACTTCGTCCGTGAACGACATGGGGAATGGGTCGTGTAGGCATGCATCATTCAACTTCCTCAATTCGATGCATATTCTGATCCTTCTTCCCTGTTTCTTATCCTGTACTACCATCGGACTTATCCATTCTGTTTCTTCGATCGGTTCGATGATGCCCGCCTTGAGCATCCTGTCGATCTCATCTTTAACTTTCTGTTTATATATGGGATTCAATATATATGGTCGTTGTTTAATGGGTCTCACATCAGGTCTGAGTGGTATTTTCATTTCTCTTAATTCTCTGACTATGCCTTTCATCTCTGTAAAGGTTGTGGGAAAAAGGTCGTTGTATTCGCACAACAATTCTGTGATACTTTCTAGTGTCTGTTCATACTAGTAGTCTCTAATGATGACCATCTTGGGCCACTCAGCAGTCCCTATGTTAACCTTATTCATCTTGGTTGGCACAGAGATGACCTCTGACTCTAAGGGTGGTCCTTCAACATCTCTCTCTCTCCTTTGACTTCTTTGATCTGAATATCGCATGGATCATCTTCATTCGGAGCTTCCTCCTGTACGTGGTAGCATGATAGTAGATCCTTGATTGTCTATTTATTTCATTGTTGTACCTCTGTGATAGTTTCTACTTCTGATTCTTTGATGAATATGAGGTTTCTGATCCGTTTCAAGGCTGCGTCCATGTTGGGGTTCTCATGGTCGAATGAGAAAGTGACCGTAAAGTTCTATTGGAGTGTTGCCCATGTCTTGGTTCCTTTACACATTTCCTGGTCCGTATACCAATTTGCTAGTATGCCCTCTAAAGTATGAATAAAGCGGTGAGACCATTCCTTTGGTGGTGTCATTTTACACAGCGTTTGACACACCTCCAAGTGTTCTACTGGTGTGCCTAGTTCAACATATTTCTGTTGTTTGTTACATGTTTGGTCTGCGTCAAAACTTATGTGCAGTAATCGCTTACATTGGTACCAATCTGTGGTAGTTTCTTTGTGTGCACCCCACCATCTGGTGGGTGTAGCCTTTAATGCTAAATCCAGTGCTAACAATATTTGGTTTTCTAGTACTTCATCTGCATATTGTGTCAAGAAAGTTTCCAAATCATTTAGCCCGTGAAAGCTGGGTGGTTCTTTGATTTCTGTGCCAATCCACCCTATTGCGCGTTCTATTCTGGCACACCTTCTTGTGGATACTTTGTGTAGTCTTTGTTGCCAGTTTTCTAAACTAGTGTCTGAGTCTGTTGTGCATGAAGTAATGCTCTGCCAACTGAGTACCCTGTCTGCAGTTGGGTTTATATAATCCGCATCGCGTGCAGTTGTTTTGTACAACTGGTCGATCTCTTATAAATATAGGCAAGTGGGTTCTATGAACCTCTCACCTTATGATGGGTCGAGTGGGGCTATGAACCTGTATTCCCCCGACTCAAATGTCATTTTTCTGGTTTTTAGGTTAATTATGGCCTGGTTGTCGAATGCCCAATCCAGACCAAGTAGCGTCAGGTAAGGTGTTGTGTCATATACTATTTCGATGACTTCAAAGTCTGCCTTAGTGAGCACCCCATCCAGGTCTACTGTCACTCCTTTTAGTCTACCTATTGGTAGGACTCTATGTTGATTTGCTAGTTTTAATTGAACCATTGAATATCCCAGTGTAGGTTCTCCCATGCATTGCCATGTAGTTTTTGGTAGTACATTCACTTCGGATCCTAGATCTAGTATAATATCTCCCATATTGAAATCCCCAATGTTAGCATTTAATCTAAATTCCCTACTTGTTCTTCTTCTCATGTGTAGGTGGTTGATATTTTTCACTTCTAGCTTCTATTTCGTCTCACTGCTACATTTTTCTAGGATGTTTTGCAATATTTTGACAGATGAAGGATCATTTAACATTTTGATGCATGATTGGAAAAAGTATTTGATCCTACTTACTTGTTCCTCGGGTTGTATTTGGTTGGTATGGTCCATTGATGGCGGCATTACGTATTCTGGAGATTCCATGCTCTACTGTGTGGTCGGCGCAATGTTCTCCTTCTGGAATTCTTGTCGGGCTTCTGTAAAAATATCCTTCCCCTTATGCGCGTCGAACTGCTTCTTGGGGTTGGTGTTCTTCTTTACCCATTGGTTCTACACTAGTTCCTGTCGAACTACGTCGTTCCATGTTTTCATTCCTCCTCGAGTGACTATATTGATGTTCCAACCGTCATCTCTTGCTTCGGCTGAAATCCACTGAACGTTCTGGTTATTTTGGTTCCTTTTTTCTTGGATTTTTCCAAGTAATGTCGGATAGTCCTTTGTATCATGGTTTGATGCATGATAATACATACAAGTCGTTGGTGGAAATGGACACTCCCATGCATAATGTCTTGGTTGCTGGCAATTGTGACATGTGACAGGTCATCTGCCGCGTCCAAAACCTCCTCTGCCTCATCCTGCTCCTCTATAAGTTATGTGGTCACCTCGCGGTGGGTTGTACTGTGGTCCCTGGCTATACTGCGCGGAATTGTATTGGGGCTGTGCTGGGTTGTATTGTGGTTGCGCGTTGTTTTAAGGTTACGGCACAGTATTATACTGTTGTTGCACCGTGTTGTATGGTGTTGGGGATTGATTGAACTATGGTTTTGCCTACCCAGTCATAATTTTTTTCTATACCCTATATGCGTCTGATGTTCTTTCCCGTATCAGCTCCATAGTTCTGCAATCTTTGTCGTCATGGCTGACTGACTTGAAAAAGGTGCAATATGACTTCTTGGGGACTGTTTGGTATTTCTGCATCATTATGTAGTGGTAAGGGTCGTGACCTGGTTTCTTACATATTTTGCACCATAATCCTCCCTGTGGTAGTGGGTTTGGAATTCCTGTTTCCATATACTGTGCGGATGTTGGGCATTCATTCTTATGGTGTCGTTCCATCCTGCAGGTAGTGTACCAAACTGCTTCTCATTTTTCCTTGTTCTTATTCTGGTTCAGCTGAAATGTTAAGTTCTTTAGGTCCTCCTTCAGTTCTTCGATAGCCGAGTTTGTCTACTGGTATTGATTCTCTTCAAATTGTAAGGCTACCTGCAGAGCCTCTACCTACGTCTAAAAATTTTGTTTTCGTAATGGATATTTTAAGTGTGGAAGTAGTGAGTTGACAAACAGGTGTCGATGCTGCATATCGGTCATAAGGTATTTTAACTTTCCTTTTAATCGCTTGAATCTTTGATCAATCTCCCATACCGATTCTCCTGGTCTCTGTCTTATTTCAATCATCTCATTCATGTATTGATCCTCAGAGCTCAGCTTCTGGAACTCATTGATCAATAGTTTTTTAATGTCGTCCAGTGTCCTTGTCATTCCAGGAACACTGTTCGTGTCTAGACTCATGTACCCGTCTAGTGCGCGGTCCCTTAGCATGATCGCTAGCTGCGCAAGTTTAGTGTCTTCATCAGTGATCTACTTTTCTTCCCAGATCTTTGTGCAAATGAACAAATGCTTCTTGGGGTATTCTACTACTTCTCCTCAAAACTATGGTAATTTGATAGTAGGATCGTGTCCTGCCATTCCAAATATTGAGCTACGCCCTCCTCCACGTGGTGTAGATACTTGACTAAGGTTGCCTGAACTAGCTCCTCCAGTTGTTTCCCTTTGTGTTGATGTACTTTCTGCAGTCGGACTTCCTTTGAACTTTGGTTGTCTAAACAGTGGTGTTCTTTTTGGTGTATTGTTTGCACATGGGTTTATGGGTTCCACACTGACATTAATATATAAGGGATGGTTGTCTTCTCCTCCTGTTCTTGGGCCTCTTATTTTCCTCTCATATGTGGTGCGCATTATTTCCTCAATCTACTCCACAGCCTAGAGATCCTCTACCTCTTCCTCATCGCTGGCCAAGCCCTCCCTCTCAGCTACTTCTCTCTTCTTGGTATTCACCTTATATTGGTAGGGTGCTCCACTATGTGTCATTTCTGATGACACCAAGATCCACTTGAGTTGGTCATCATCCATCAAGATCGAGTCCAAGGTTTCCTCCTCCTTCTTCTCTATATCCTTCCCTCCTTCCATTCCTCCTCTCTCTGTCAGTGCTTCCTCGCTTCCCCCATGCGTGCAGGGAAGTCTAGTTGTCTGATTCCATTGTCATCACACCTTTGTTATATAGCAGTATCTTGATAGAAGTATATAGTGATCGAATGTACCTTCCTCTAGGTCCTCGAAGGAACTCTTTCTCGGCTACGTTGTATGACTTTGCTATGTCTACAACAAATTCTGTGATAAAGCCTGCCACAATACTATCAAGCCAAAAGTCGATTGCGCAGGTGAATTTGTTGTTCACCTGCTGCAGCTATTGGATCTGTACTGGAGTCCAATCTAGCTGTCGAATCTGGTTCGTCGCGTGGTTATCCTTTAACCTTAAGATCCACTCCTATAGAAAATGCAGAAAATCACAGAAAAAAACTTCGTGTAAATCCGTAAATACATATTTATCCAAGTATTTACGCAGTGTGATCCTAGGGTTTCTATTGTCTTTTTGTGCAAACTCTAGCTCTGTGGTTCTCAAGAAGTCCTCAATTTCTTCTCTCGTGGGGTTCCAAGGCCTCAACATCCCCTTATAACGGTTCATTTCTCTTCCTTCGGTTCTTTATTCATTCCATCTCATCTACTCATTCATTTCTTGTTCCTCTTAACCCGGCAACAGAACCATTTGTTGGTTACTCGCTTCCCTTCTCGGGTTGTCTGAGTTATTGACCCAGGGTTCATGTCATTCAGGGTTCCAACAAAGCTTCTAAAACTACCAGCCCTCCTGGTAAACCATAAGGCAACACAATGCTCAGAAATCACTGCGTAATCTCACCTGAGATAACTTTAAATGGGTGGCTGTAAGACTCAGGTGTTTATAGCCTAGAATAGTGTAGGGGATAGGGGTTCCTCGGATAAGGTCAGATACTATGAGCTATAAGGGAGAGTACTTATTCCTTGGATTCGCATACAAATATCCCACAGTTTAATTAAAGTTAAGTATAAGAAGATTCATAACAATGTATTAACTCATTCATCAAGTTTAACCATCAATTGCTGAAAGAAAGAAGAATCATGCATACATTTAACACGTTACACGAGAGTTACCATGGTTCACCCCCTCCTGGGATACGTCCACAAATATTTGGCTCTTGGCTCTTGTATTATGATAGTTCTACATTTCCGGTGCCTCGCACTTACAATTCTCCACAAAACTGGGTAAGATCTATGTGAGGCAAACTAGATCGCACTAGGCTCCATGGCTTGCGGTCTAATCCTCAGAACTACCTCTCCTTGGGTATCATTTTCTTGATAGCTTACAAAATCAGTTCGTACCGTTCAGAACATTACAGAGAATCGCTAACAACTGCTAACGAACAACCCTATATGATACTTTCGTATCTATATTTATACATTTCGAGCTCTTCATCCTTTTACAGAATATTACAAAAACCCTAACCTTTCTTATGTTAGGTCTTTCTCCCATACGCGTGTTGCTCCTCCTCTAGTTGTCTCTTTCCTTTGTGCATGCTTTCTTGCATGCGCGTGTGTTGTTCTTCTGGCAGTTGTTGCTTTAGTTTTCTGCATGCTTTCTTTCCCATGATCGTTCTTCTTTCCTCTTCGGCCTGGTGCCAATAGTCGCACACTTAATGGATCATCCATGATTATTTTATAGTTGGCTGCACCAAAATTTTTGATTACGTACACAATGGTGGGGTTGTTGGAACTTCAAGCATTAATGGTTCATCACATATCTCCTAAATTTAGGTGGTCAAATTTATGGAAATATTCTCTTGTGGACAGGTGAATTTTCCCTTGGAGTACAGACCCCTATACCAAGATAGAAAATTACATTTGGACACTACCATTCCTATAGATTCATTTTGTCCATCGGAAAAGAGAGGAGGGGAAGTATGATGTACCTCATTTATGGCATTTGTTCGAGCTACTCCAATCTATGAGATCCAATCAGTACCTACAATAGACAACAAGAAAAAAAATACTTTCTCCTACTCTAGTGGATTAAGACAAAATCAATTCATCTATGTAGATTAAGACAACCATAAAAAATCACATGTAAATACACACATGAAGGAAATAGGACAAGTATACTAATGAGAACTTAGAACGAAAAACTTACAATCTTCAGATTGTGTTGCTACAACCTTTCCAAGTCCTCCTCGTCCAACCCTTGCTTAAAATATCCACAATCAAAATAGCAATGCTTTGTTGATTTCTCCTCCTTTTCACCATGTAAATGCCTCCATTTATAGGCTTTGAGAGGTTCAACCACCTTGAGTATATTTGGAATTGGTTGAGGATATGGCTCCATTAGTTGTGATATCTTCCTTATATGCAACCATGGAGTCATATTCGAGTCAAACTAACCCAACCCAACCATAGTTGTCTTTAGAGGAAAGTGGGATTTCTTCCAAGATTCCCTCAACCAACTCAATGCTCCCTTAAAGTGGACAACAGAGCATTGTAGCACCTTGTTAAGATGGACAAGGAGCACTAGCGCTCCCTATGTTTCAAAAAGGGAGTGTTGATCTTCCAAAATGTCACAAAGATGAGTAATTCCCTAGGTAAAATACTTGATTCGACTATCAGATGATGGGGCTTCTTCCTCTAACATGTTTTAGGGGTTGTAGCAAGTGTCTTTATGGTGTCATTTTAGATGTGACACTTAGGAAAATTGAATGCGACACTTACGATACTTGCGATAATAAAAGTGAAATACTTGCAACACTTACAACACTTGTGACAATGAAAGTGTGACACTTACGACACTATCAAAGTGAGGAATTTTGATGTATAACATATTTCCCCCCAAAGTGTGAAGTCAGAAGAGGAATGTCGATGGTCGAAACATTTTGTAGATTCTTCGAAGCAAGGGTATGGAGTTGGAGAACCTGCTAGATGATGCAGAAAACCATCAATCAATTTTAATATGTGTTCCATCCCTGAGGCAAGCATACCTATGATCAGAATACAAGTGACTCAAAGCACGACCTCCAATAAATACATTGTGGATCCATGATGATATTGACTAAGGAGATGGACATTAAAGATACAATGCGGATCCATCCCTCTATGACCTAACTTGATTGTAGCCACGAAAGAATACACAATGGAGCTACAATGTGATAAGAACATAGCCACAGACCAATACAAAGTGGATTTATGTTAAAACATGTATATTAGTTGAATAATATCCATCGTAACCTGGGTAAAGTGTATATGCAGATGTATACTCAACCTAGGGTCTTCGTCTCGATCCTATAAAAATATAATTATGTCCATGTGAATAGATGATTTGATGTTGAATATGACAAAAACCACTTGATTATCGGTCATTGAGGTATACCTTTAACAAACGCGAGAGAAATCACCATTGATGTCAATGACTCTCAAGGTACTTTAAAGTACAATCCAGCGAATGCGAATAATGAGATGAAGTCGAACATCTGTGGAATCAATCAATCAGGGGTCATTGATGTATACCCACTGTCAAATGCAAGGAGGCCTTCCATTGAGGAATGCAGGTCCCAAGGTACTGATGCGTTCCTAAGTCTATTTCCCAGATAATTTGTTGAATTTGATAGGAAAAGACTCGTTAAAGGAGGACATTGATTTATCCCTCGTCAATTGACATGAAACTTGTCATAGGAAAGTGATAATATATTATAAATAAAAATTGACTAACACGGGTATGGGAACTGGCAATATTGTAGATGGATGACTTTAGAGGTGACAAATTCCCTTGAACATTGAGGCAATACATAAGACTTGGCAGCATAGACTTAGAGTGGACCAAAACATAATGCGACAAGTGTTGGGGCATTCTTTGGATGGGCCAAAGGAGTAGAAAGACTCATAGGATTGGTTTAGTGTTGAGGAAAATGGATTATCCAAGTGTATGGTGAGGTGAAAAAAAGTGTTTTGTTTAAGGGCGACCATAAGATCTACCTTAATATATATCAAGAAACTCGACCCACTTCCTTCAATTTCTCCCCCATCCAGATAGATGAGTACCTCTTTTTCATTTAATGAGCTCAAGGAGGGTAACTCGTGCTCAATATAACTCACCTTCGGTAAGTTCCTCTTCCTTTATATATCAAACTAGAAGAAGTAAGGGTTTCTTCCCAGATGGGCCCTTCAATGTGTAGTTTTGCGAGTCCAAAGAAGGAAAACTAGGTTTTTTTTCATGTTTAGGGAGTTTGAAAATAACTTAAAGAAAACTCCAAGGGTGTCCTTTTTTTGTAATTTTAGTCTCTGAGGTCTGAAAAAGTATAAAATAATACGACGGAGAACTCTTCTATTTGAGATTCACTAGAGCGTTCATTTTTCGTAGTTAGTCTGATGGGACCGAAAAAGGGGTAAACCACCGCCCAATAGACTACTATTCATATTTTATAAGCTCGAAGTATGACAAAGTTTTCTCAATAGAGTTATAATGTCATCAAAAAATTATTCGCTGTAAATACCTGTGTAAACAAATCATTCTAGGAAAAAACATCGACAATTACTTTTTAAATCGACCATAATGGGAAAAAACTCAAAAAAAAACATTACTAATGTAAAAAGGTTTTAAATGAATTTAATATAGAAATGGTAAAAAGTCGGTTAAGGTAAAAACCAATGCATTTTCACCTTTCACTTGGCAATTTGCCCTTTCCTCTTAATTTTTCTCCCTTTGGAGCGATTCTTCTGGCATCGACTGTGGGAGCTAAAGGTGATCACTTTCAATTTTTTCATGACCAGGTTAGTAGCATGATCCCTCCCATCACTTTGCAAGCTTTCTTTTTCATTTTTAGTTCTTATTTCCTGATTTTTGTCTCTCTAGAAATCCCCAGAGCGTCAAACCAGATCGACACTCCCTTAAGTAATCGGGGGGGAGTTGGTTGATATCTTAGCACCCTGTTAACCCTTTTAGGGGAGTGCTAGTGCTCTGATTTTGCCTTCAAGGGAGCGTTGCACATATAAATATTTTTTTTTTAGCTTTTTTTTTCAGCTGTGAAAAAGCAATTTCCCCTTTTGAAAGCTTGGCTAATGTGATTTTCTTGTGGATTTGCAGGTTTTCATTGGCCAAGATGATTGAATGGAAAGAAAGAGAGCATGAATTTGATGATATGGCTGACTTACAATACCCTCAAGTGAGGGAATCTCTTTGGAAATGTGGTTTGTTGAAATATTTCAAGCTACAAAGCATGAGGAAGGAAGTCCTTTTACTCGAGTATTTGATTGGACTATGGGATAATGATGAGAAGGCATTTCGAGTGGGATTTCATATGCTTGATATTGATATCAAATATGTGTATTTCCTGACGGGGTTCTTGAGGAGGGGAGAACCCATCATTTTATATAGACAGTGGTCCACACCATTGCCAACACATGCATATGTTTCTTAGTATTGTGTGTCGGGATCAAGATTAGTATGGGGAAGAATTGTCATCAAAGACGCGAGGGATATTTATCTTCGATCTATTATTTTTTCAATCACTAAACTAGAGGGAAGCATCAGTTCTCATATTTCTTCCAAATCGTAGATAGTGTATGTTGTTCAGTGTCTTGAACCCAAGATTTTTAACTAGTGTGTAGGCTCTTGAGAAATATCAAAGAGAAAATATCTAAGGGCAGAATGGGTAGGAAAAAGCAATTTGGATATGGATCTTTCTTGGTGTCATTCGTTTTGGAGAAAGTACCACAGATGCAGCCACAGATTTCATTGATAGCACGCCCTACATCCGAGCCCTGTATGGAGAGATGGACAATACTCTCGCCTCGGTTGGGGAATTAACCCTCAACATTTCATTTTACTACTGACTGTTAGAAAAACAGGACCGTGGAGCAATAAAATAAAACAAATGCGGAAATAAAATATAGAAGATACAAAATACAATAGAGACAAAGATATGTGTGGTTCACCCAGTGTGGGCTACATCCACCAGAGAAATCACCAGGTCCTTCCTTTATTATTATCCAGCAAATGAAGGGATACAACCTACAACAAAACCGTTGTAACTTCCTCTTCTTTCTCTCACAGTCTCCTATCTCAGAGTACAATATTCGCCATAATGCATAGCCGTAATACATTTCCCTCATAACAGAGGGTTGCCTTCTAGGGAGAAAAACCCTAACATAGTTTCTACCGTTATATCTACGACCTTATAATGAATGGTCCAAATTTACAATGAAGTTACAATATACATTTACAAGGAAAATTTTCCTTTGGGGGCTTCACCCCCGAACCCCTACTGAGGGCTCTCTTTCCCCTATACCCCACAAAGGGGGTAACCCCCTTCTGCACTCCCCTACATGGAAGAGTGTACATACTTATGGGGTGTAAATACTTCATGGGGTATAAACACGACTGAAAACAAAAAACCTATGAATCAGGAAGATAATCAGGCTCCACAACCAACAATCTCCCACTTGGAAACTGATCTCAACAAATCCATCACTGTTGTATATGCTGGACTCTGAACATTCTTGGACCTGGAAAATTTCTCATCTTTATCTTCATTCGTGAAGACCAACTGAAACTGAGCAAGAACTCAGTTTCTCCCTAATTACTCCTTTTGTTAACACGTCTGCAGGATTCTGGCTAGTGTGTATTTTTTCCAACTTCAAATGTCCATCTTCCAAGATGGATCGTATGAAATGGTACCTCAACTATATATGCTTAGTCTTCGAATGGAAGGCTGAGTTATTTTCAAGATGAATGGCACTCTCACTGTCATAGTACAACCTGGCATTCTCCTGCTTCTTTCCCAATTCGTCCATAAAACTCTGTAACCAAATCATCTCTTTACTTGACTTTGTAGCAACAACATACTATGCCTTTGTTTTTGAAAGTGAAACAACCTTTTGCAGTTTAGAAATCCAACATACTGTTGTTCCGACTATAGTAAAAACATACCCTGTGGTGCTCCTCTTGCTGTCTTTATCACCTACCATATCTGAATCAACATATCCCTTTAGAAAAGTGTTTGATCCTCCAAAACATAATTCCTGAGTAGTAGTACCTCTCAAATACCTGAGAATCCACTTTACTGCCTCCCAATGTTTTTTACCTAGATTGTTCATATACCTGCTCACAACTCCCACTGCATGTGCAATATCTGGTCTTGTGCAAACCATTGCATACATCAAGCTGCCAACTGCTGATGAATAAGGGAACCTGGACATGTATTCTATCCCCTCCTATGTCTTGGGACACATTTCCTTAGTTAATTTGAAATGACTGGCTAAAGGTGTACTAACTGGTTTTGCATTCTGCATTCTAAACCTCTCTAACACCTTCTCTATGTACTCACCCTGAGACAATTTCAATATGTGATTTTTCCTATCTCTTGTTATTCTCATACCAAGGATTTTCTTTGCAGCACCCAAATCCTTCATTGCAAATGAATTATCTAATTTTTTCTTGAGTACATTTATATCCTGCATACTAGACCCTGCAACAAGCGTGCCATCTACATATAATAGCAAGATAATATAGCTTCCATTTTCCATCCTTTTAAAATAAACACAGTGATCAAAATGAAATCTACTATAACCCTGTTATGTCATAAACCTGTCAAACTTCAATTACCACTGCCTTGGAGCTTTCTTTAGGCCATACAAGCTCTTCTTCAACCTGCATACCAAATTATCCTTCCCTTTGACCTCATACCCCTATGGCTGCTTCATATAAATCTCTTCCTCCAAATCCCCATGGAGAAAAGTCGTGTTAACATATAATTGTTCAAGATGCAAATATTCTACTACCACAAGACTTAAAATAGTCCTAATTGAAGTCATTTTAACAACATGAGAAAATATTTCATCAAAATATATACC
>JASDQU010241701.1:0-23616 GCA_032191745.1 Picea mariana | reverse complement strand
TACATTGAACCTTCTAAGAAGTCCTCTTACATTTATTATATCTAACTACCCATTTATTATATCTAGCTACCATAGTGGGCCTTATTTAATAATATAGTGGACCTAGTCCACCTTACATTGAATGGCCTTCACTATTATCACTATGGGCACTCTGGGCCCCCCCACTATCTCTCTAGCTACCTTACAAAGAGGAAATCAATGCTCTAGTAACCAAGATACCAAAGAGCTACAACACTCCCTAGAAGTATCTGGGGGAGCGTTGATCAAGAAACAACACCCTAGTTTGAAATGCATGGGAGGGATAGTTATAAAGAAAGTTTGAAAAAGGATAAAAAATCTCAACAACTCAGGAAAATTCAGTAAAAAGATTTTTAAGACAACTAGAAAAGACAAGGAAGATGGAAACTTTAGACCAAGTCAACAAGTAGGATCTAAGGATAGGAAAAAGTCTTGGATGAACCAAGGGAAGAACAACTGAAATTTCATTCCCATTGGAGTTGCCAATTTCTGTTACGAAAATATTCCCCTGCGGAGGTGAATTTTACCTTGGATTACATATCCCTATACCAAGACAGAAAATTACATTTGGACACTACCATTCCTATAGATTCATTTTTTCCATCGAAAAATAAAGAAGAAGGGGAAGTATGATGTACCTCATTTATGACATTTGTCTGAGCTTCTCCAATCTACGAGCTCCAATCATTTCATGCAATAGACAACAAGAAACAAATGAATATCCCCTACTCTAATGGATTAGACAAAATCAATTCATCTACGCAGATTAAGAAAACCATAGACACGCACATGTAAACACACTCTTGAAGTAAATAGGCCAAGTATATTAATGAGAAATAAGAAGCAAAAACTCACAATCTTCAGATGGTGTTGCAATATCCTCTCCAAGTCCTCCTCATCCAACCCTTGCTTAAAAGATCCACAGTCAAAATAACAATGCTTTGTTGACTTCTCCTCCTTTTCACCATGGAAATGGCTCCACTTACAGGCTTTGAGAGTCTCAACCACCTTGAGTATGTTTGGAATTAGTTGAGGATATGGCTCCATTAGTTGTGATATCTTCCTTAGATGCAGCCATGGAGTCATATTCGATACAAACTAACCCAACCCATCCATAGTTGTCTTTAGAGGAAAGTAAAATTTCTTCTGAGATTCCCTCAACCAACTCAGTGCTCCCTTAAAATGGACAATAGAGCATTGTAGCACCCCCTTAAGATGGAAAAGGAGTGCTAACGCTCCCTATGTATGAGCAGGGGACCACTGATCTTCCAAAATGTCACCAAGATGAGCAATTCCCTAGGTAAAATACTTGTTCTGACTACCAGATGATGGGGCTTCTTCCTCTAACATGTTTTAGGGGTTGTAACAAGTGTTTTTATGGTGTCGTTCGACATGCAACACTCAGGAAAAGTGAATGTGTCACTTAAGACACTTGTGATAATAAAAGTGAAATATTTGAGACATTTATGACACTTGCAAAAATGAAAGTGCGTCACTTGCAACACTGTCGAAGTGAGTAATTTTGATGTGTAATAGTCGGGCGGTCGACCTACATTTGGATATAGTTGGTTAGGCGATCGACCAAAACTCGACATCAATGGATCAAGTAGTCGACATGCTTTTCGGTCAAATAATCGACCAACAGATGAAGACATTCAAGTGGTGGATCGAACAACCCAATAATTGACTATGAGTTGGATGCATGGACGGTTGGGTCAAGTATTCTTGTTGATCTGACTCGATGACATGGATTTGGTGGAGTCAACCCCTACAACCGATGGTTATAGGTGGACAAGATCTTCTAGATTCTATGGAAGTTGGTTAGATCTTGAGACTATAAATAGTAGACCCAAAGGGTCATTATCATCAAGCGATCAAAGTGATATCATATAGAGATATCAAGATCCAATATGCACTATGATGTTCTGATCACAGTGTGCTCTGCTTAAGTGTTGTGATGTTGTCTTTAGACACCACCTTTGTCTTCGAAATTTTATTCCCTCTTCGATTATATAGAGAATTGTTTGTATGTTTTATTACAGGTTCCATCCCTTTCCCCAACATGGTGTTAGAGTTGATGGTTTGAAACCTCTCTTATTATCTGCAAACCTTGTTGAATCAGATATGTTGCGTGATTGAATCTCGGGAGATGGTTTTCTGATTAGAACCTTGAAACATAACTTTTAGTCTAGATATCGAAGATGGCTTCGAAGATTGATCCTGTTTTTCTGAATGAATCAAATTATGCAGTATGGGAACTAGACATGGAAACCCTACTAAAGAGTAAAGGACTATGGAAGTATATGAATATTGTTATTCCAAATCCAACAGAGGACCAAGTAAAGTTCGTTGTTGATGGAAAGAAGGACGAGGTTGTGGGGGCCATCCTGAACCATATATTGTGGTAGATTCGATTTCATGTCAGTGGAATCGAATTCCCTCATCAAGTTTGGAAGAAATTGAAGGCATTGTTCGAACGAGTCGATGAAAGCCACATCATTTAGTTGGAGAAAGAGTTTATCTCTCTTGATCCTCATTCTTTTGATAAAATAGAGGATTATTTCGTCCATGCCAAATAAATCCAGTTGAAATTGGGCAAATGTGGAAAGAAATATCAGAAGAAGGACAAAAAACTCATCGAGCCAGTCCTCATGAAATTGAGAACGCCACTCAACGTCTTTGTATCAAATTTCAACACCAACTGGAAAGTACATAAGGAAGATGGTAAGAATTGCACCTTTTAAGAATTCTATGGCCTTTTAATTATTAATCAACACATATTACTTGAAGAAAGAAATATTGGATGTAAACATCCAGCCCACTTTCCCAAAGGGAAGATCAAGTTGAATCCTAGGGATAGAGTATGGTTTGATACCTCTACATAGAGACCTAGAGTCCACGACTAGAAACGGGACATAAAAATGCACCCCAATAAATTCAAAAGAAGAAGACACGTCAGTACTATGAAAAGAATGGACATGTGGAAAAATGATTCTATAAGAAGAGAGACCATTCAGAGGAGAAGGTTAAATGCCTTGAAGTGGACGTGTCCTTTGTACGACAATCCACTGATAATTTCACCTTGCAATTCAAAAATTCTCATTCCTTGTTGTCTCATTCTGTGTAGAACAAATGGGTAGTCGACTCTAGGTGCACTCATCAAATGGATAAGGATGCTTCCTTGTTCACACCCTTGGATGAAGCTAAGGAGAGGAAATATATGATGTAGATTATTTTTCTCTGGATGTTGTTGGTCAGGATGATGTTACTTATCGACATAGGATCATTTTCGACGTTTATCATGTGCCAAAACTCAATGTGAATATGTTTTATATTGCTCAATTAACACAAACAGGTAATATTATGGAATTTTGGCCAGATTAGTTCTTTGTTTGTGATTTGAAGAAAGGTAATCGATTGTCATTGGAAGGTTTCTCGACCCAACGAATACTTTGTATGAATTTTGTGACACGACTTGACCCGACAATGAACCAACTACTATTGTTACTTAGTCTAATGAGCGAAGTCGAACTTGGAATGAACGACTTGAACACCTAAATTTTTGAAGTCTGCAGACGATGGCAACTTAGAACATGGTTGTTTGTCTATCTAAAGTGTTTCCCCCTGAAGAATTATGTAAAGGTTGTGTTCCTGGAAAGCATCATCAAACACTGTTTTGCTTTGGCAAAGTGTGGTGTGCACATAACCTATTGGAGTTGGTTTATAGTGTGTATGTTGCATCAATCTACCTTCATTAGTAGGTGCAAGGTATATTTTGACTTTCATTGATGATTTCTCTTGTTTTACATGGGTCTATTTTCTGAAGAATAAGAACCTTATCTTTAAAAAGTTCAAGGATTTTAGAGCATTTTTTGAAAAGAAATGTGTTTGACCCATCAAATGTATGATATCATACAATGGTGGTGAGTATGTAAATCGATCCTTTGGAGAATGGCTGGTTTGATCTGGCATTGACTGGAAGTGGTCGGTTCCTCACACATCTCAACAGAATGGAATTGTAACACACAATAATCAGACTTTAGTTGAAATGGATATATGTCTTTTGCAAGCTAAAGACCTGCCTCCTCACTTCTTGGATGAAGCAGTGTATTCTACAAACTATTTTCTCAATCACATCTTGACTCGAGCTATTCCTTCTATGACTCCAGTCGAACGATGGTGTAGAAAGAAGCCTTCAGTTGACCACATCTTTGTTTGGATGTGTTTCCTGGGTTCATATTTATGATGATTGCAGAAAGAATTTGAATGAAAAGACTCATTCTTGCATCACGATGGGCTACTCTGAAGAGTCAAAATCCTATTGATTGTTTGATCCTATCAAACGACAAATCATTATCAAACGAAATGTATGTTTTGATGAGAAGTATTTTGGAATTAAGTTGTTGAATGCCTCTTCTATATTTTTGCAGGATGATCCCTTTGATGTTGTCTCCAACATTGGTTCTCTTGTTCCATACTTCAGTGATTTCACTGGAGAATCAAAATCTATTCTTGCTTCGACTCGACTATCGACTAGTTTGTCGATCTCTGTTTTGACTCGTCTGCCACCTTTGTCAACAAAAAACTCTCTGAATTTTGATTGACCTGTTGCAGTGAACTCTACTTCACTTGTTTCTTTTCTACCCAGATGGCTTGCCAAGACAATCGAATTTGTTGGAATTGATGTCGGTGATATTTCCTATGAATGACAAACTTGAAGCCAAAAACAACATGCTAAAGTTGCCTTGATGACTCATGTTATTGAAACTTTTGATATTGTTGCCTACTTGGATGCTCAAGGATGACCTAAATGGGAATGGGATATGTAGATAGAAATTGATTCTTTGTCAAAGAATCACACTTGTGACTTAGTTTCTCGACTGCAAGGAAAGAGCATTGTGAAGTGTTGATGGGTTTACAAGACCAAATTTACCTTTAAAGGTGTTGTTGAGAGAAATATATCATGCTTGGTTGTGAAGGAATATTCTCAACAAGAAGGTATCGAATACACTGAGACCTTTTCCCATGTTGCAAAGATGAACTATGTTCAACTAATTATTTTCTTTGTTTCTCGTTTATGATAGAAAATCCATCAGATAGATGTGAAGAGTGTCTTTCTCCATGGAGACCTACTTGAAGAAATTTTCATGGAACAACCACTTGCTTTTGTGACAGATTCTAACTTGGTGTGTCAACTCAAGAAGTCACTATACAGTTTGAATCAAGGTCCCCGATATTGGTATGCTAAGATCAACGATTTCTTTCTTCGACTTAGTTTCAAATGTTGTGAATCTGATCACAATTTGTATGTGCTCCATACTAATGGAGACAATTTGATTGTTGTTGTATATGTAGATGATCTTTTCATTATTGGTAATAATAATGATCTCATCCTTATATTGAAGAAACAACTTGATGACTCCTTTGACATGACGAATCTTGGTACTCTACATTATTTTTTTTTGTGTTCAAGTATTACCACTATGTGATGGTTTTTTCATTTCTTAGTCTAAATATGTGATGGATATTTTGACACATTTTAAGATGGTTGATTGTAATCCATGTGGTACTCCTTTTCAATCTGGAGTAAATCTCACCAAAAATTGTCAAATACCCTTAGTGGATGCTACTCTTTATCGACAACTAGTCGAAAACCTTATTCATCTTACTCATAGTCGACCTAACCTTTACTTTGTTGTTAGTGTGGTTTCTCGGTTTATGCAGGACCCTAAAGAAAGCCACTGGAAAGCATTCAAACAAATTTTATGTTATCTCAAGGGCACCACTCGTTTTGGTATCAAGTATTGTTGAAGTTCAGATTCACTGGTCGGCTTCACTGAATCCGACTGGGTTGGCGACAATGATGATCAAAAGTCCACTTCTGCCTATGTGTTTTGCTTTAGCACTGGACCGTTGGTATGGTCATGCAAGAAATAGAGGGTAGTCGCCTTGTCGACTACATAAGAAGAATATCATGGTGTTGTTCAAATAGGTAATGAAGCAGTATGGATCTACCAAATTTTGGGTGAACTTGGTTTTCCTGTTTAGACCTCGACTACAATCTATTGTGATAACCTGAGTGCTATATAGGTTGTTGACAATCCTTTTGCCCAAAGTAAGATGAAGCACATTGATCTTCATACTCACTATTTGAGACAATTGGTCCATGAGAACATCGTCTCTCTTGAATATTGTAGAACATATGATCATGTTGTTGATATCTTCCCCAAATCTTTAGCTGAAGCTAGATTTATCAAGCACCATATGATGCTTGAGCTTCAGGAAGCTGCAATTATAGGGGGTGTTGTGATGACATAATTTCACCTCCTGAATCTCCAGAGACTTGTGCTAATGGGGCGGGGGTATTGGAACATCAAGCATTGATGGTTCATCATACATCTCCTAGATTCAATCGGTCAGGCAGTCGATCTAAATCTGGATACAATCGGTCAAGCGATCGATCAAAACTCTACATTAGTCGATCGAGTAGTTGACATGCCTATTGGTCGGACAATTGACCAGCATTCGAAGATAGTCAGGTGATGGATCGACTAGCCTAGCAATTGATTGCGAGTTGGATGCATAAATGGTTGGGCCGAGTATTCTTGTCTAGCCAACTTGATAGCGCGGATTTGGTAGAGTTAACTCCAACAACCGATGATTATATGGGGACAAGATCATCCAGATTCTATGGAAGTTGGTTAGCTCTTGAGGATATAAATAGAAAACCCCATGGGTCATTATCATCAAGTGATCAAAGTGACATCATATGAATATATCAAGATCAATATACACTATGATGTTTTGATCACAATGCACTTTGCTTAAGTGTTGTAACAATGTCTTTAAACACCACCTCTGTTTTCAAAATTTTATTCCCTCTTCAATTATCTACATAATTATCTGTCTATTTTGTTACAGGTTCCACCCCTTTCCCCAACAAAAACTTCCCATCATGTTTATGGCTTTCACTTGCTACCATACATATCTAAAATATGAAAGCTCTCCAATAAAATCCCCTATTCATGTCATGTTGGACTTTCCCTTGCCATTGGATTACCTTGCATACAAAGATGACTATAGTTCCATGTATCACGCCATTGATGGCTTTTCCAAGGTTGTTTCCAGACGACATGATCTAATTGATGGGTTATCACTTCTGTCATGAGGTCATATTTATGGTCAAATATGACCAATATTTTTCTAAAGCCGGTATCTCAACAATCTAATGACACCTCACCTTCCGATGACTAAGATCGCAAAGGTCCTCACCCCTTAGAATAATCACCCACTTTTGATGGGTTGTAAGAGGTTTTCGTTTGGATGCACAATCTTCTTGGCATATTATCGAACAATTCCTTAATGGGCTATGGTAACTCAAGGTGATTATGCAATCTTGCACATGTTCAATCCACACATATTAAAATCCTTGGCTTGAATAAAATAGTCACAAATGTGAATATATACTTCGACATTGTTTGTAGGAATTATGTGTATATATCCTTCGACATTGTTGGTAGGAATTATGTAGAAATCAAGGATATCTTAATTGGGTGGGACCTACGTAGAAATGAAGGACATCTTAATTAAAATCCTTGGTTAGAATTAAATAGCAACAGATGTGAATATATTCTTCGACAACTATGTAGAAGTCAATGATATCCTAGTTGGATGGTAATTATGAAGAAAACTTCTTATGCAAGTGGGATGACTTTTTCTTTTGTTTGTGGGGAGAAGTCAAAAATTTAACGTGTCTTTGTGCATATTGTCAATACGCGATAACTCGAAGTCAAAAACAAACTTTAATCCGAGATGTTTGAGGGATAAGACAAGAAGAAATATTCAACGCACGATACACTCTACAATGAATTGTATAATGGATATCTATATCAAGGGCTAGACAATATTAACGAGATAGAAAAACGAAATGAATGAATTATAGAATGAATTATATAGAGTGAATACAACCATTGGCAAATAAAAAATAAAAGGTAACATATTGTTGGAAATATAATTTTATATGTGGATATTTATAAATGTATTTAGCTTTTTTAGTTTGAAATTCTAGTTTTAATTGGTATATACTTGGGTTTTGAGTTTGAAACACATCTTTAATATCTTCATTGTATTTGGCTATGTAGATTTGGAATTTATGTATTAGAGGGCACATGTTGGTTTCGTTATTTTATAATATATATATTTTTTTCCATTTTTCTTTCAAATATATATTTTTCCTTCACATATACATTAATTAGCACACGACACATCTTTGGGCTAAGGTTACATGTTGGCTTAACTGCTTTACAATATTTGTTTAACTATTTTTATTTTTTTATCATATATATCAACTAAGATAATAATTGGGAATTAAAGGAGATTCTAATGCTATTAATTGTTTTCTTTCATGATATGAGCTCTTTAATTTATGTCTCTTTTTTTTTATGCAAGAGCATTGCTTTCAAAGTCAAAGACATAAGCGTGGAGGCAAAGATATGATATCTCAGCATCATAGAGTTTCAAATCAACAATTAACTCAAGAGTAAATAGAGTTGTTGAGATATTTTTGGAAACAACATTTTTTAAATATATTGTGTTTGTAAAGTCGTGAAGGACTGTAAGGGGTTACAGATATAGAGTGTTGACTCTTATCTGGCAATAACTGTTAGTTATTGTAATAGGACAAAGTAGGTAACCGCTATGACTCACCAAGATAGGTTGCAGACAGGATGCAAGAGCTCATGGAGCCAGTCCTTAGATAGTTTGTTGTTGTATTGTAATATAAGAGAGGATGGAGGGAGGATAGAGATCAATAGAGAAAAATAAAGTGGAAGAAAGATGCAGTGGAGAACTGCAATACATGTAATTTGTTTCATGAATGAATAGAACAGATATAATTGTCCCAATATTGGACTGTGTTCATTTTAATGTGAGATTGAATGAATGTTGCATTCTGTGTATGTCGTTTAGTTCATTTTGTTCATGTATGATTGTTCAAGAAGTTGATCATATGAGTTCATGATGAAATTGGATAAGTTTCAATTGTTTCTCTTCTGAAACTCATATGCAAGGTGTGCATCTCGAACGCAAGGAGTGCATCGACTGAGTCTTAGATTGACTCAGAAGAGTTCAGAGAGACAACAAAGGAAACTTAGTCCAGGTGCAGGGAGTGCACAGCGTCAAGGAACGACTAAGCATCGAAGAACCAGAACAGAGGAACGCTAGGAGGGTGAGAGTAATTTATTTTCAAGAAATCCTTCGAACTGAGTTATCGAAATCTCCGAACGCAAGGAGTGCATGGGAAGTCGAAATCCTTTAAGAATCAAGCTCAGAAGGGTTAACTTTTCATAAGTTTTGATGAGAAACAAGAGTCAGACTCGTAGGAGGAGAAAAGGTCGAGACCTTTGAAGACTCATAAATATTCTAAGTTGGAAGAAATCAGAAGCTCAGGAGGAGGAGCGACAGTGGCCATTGGATCACATGCAAAGGATCAACAGTCGTTTGATCAGAGCAAGGTGTACGAGCCTTAGAGCTTCGCACATGCAGGAGAGAGAACTTACCAAAGTTTTGAAGTCCCGATGTAGTTTGGGACCGTCCATCATCAAAGAATACAGGTGGTGCAAGATCCACAGCTCCAGAAGTTTGTGGACAAAGAGGAGGTGAAATAGTCGAAGTAGGATCCTAACCGGTGATCACCAGGAGATACGTGTAAGTAGACCAATAGCTTTGGGAAATCTATTCGAGAGTTTTTTTTTTAGTTAAGACTTAAAAATCCTGAAGTGCGAATAGTCGAAGATCCAAGAGTCGTCGATTTGTGAGTGGACACTTGTCAACAGATTGCAAGCTTCAGGTAAATTGCATTGGGGTTTCAATTGAGAGGTGAGATTCCCAAACCCCAAAGAGCTAAAGGATATCTGGATCATCCAATCTAGAGGGACACGTGGTGATAGATCGTGGACTCCGGGTAAAGTCCCGAAGTGAGCCTCAACTGTCTGATTCAGTAGGACACATGGAAGAATCTCGTGTACTTCGAGGGGAAGTGAAGTTTGAGATTTGAGATCTCAGAAGTCTGGAGACCCGAAGGAGATATCGACCATTGATCGAGAGAGGGGCCACAGGACCGTTGATTTAGTTGAAAGGTCAAACACCCAAAGTAGAAGCAGGGACGTTGATTGAGGAGGAAAAGTGTCCACAGATCGTTAACTCTCGAAGATTGACATCTAGAGGAAAGAAGGGTTTGAGACTTGAAAAGTCTGAAGTATGGAAACACGAAGGAGATCGCATTCATTGATTCAGGTGGGGCATATCTAGTCTATGGATTTGAAAAGGGAAGATCTGAACCGTCAGTTCAAACAGTACCATCAAGATCGGGAGATCGACAGTCCCGTAGCATTTCGGGGACAGGATTTGCGTGCTTTAAAACATTAAGGGCGAGCTGAAATCCAGACCGTGGTTTTGGCAAGAGGACATGTGGAGTCTCGAAGAGAATTGCGGGATGAAAATTAGTTTGATCCCAAACCGCTTTTGGCCACGCCCAAGATCGTGTGGTCACGTGAGGTCATCGCCCAAGATCATATCAAGATGGGGCTTATCAGAAAAGGAGCTAATGCCCAACACTCTAAGATTTCATAGAAGAGAGAGGGGGAAGGTTGTGGGTGCTATTAGACCTACACCAAGAAGCCAAAAGGGCCTATGTTTAGATACAAAAGGAGACCATTAAGGTTTCATAGGGTCATTTGACTCAAGAATCAGAGATCCTTGACTTGGAGGTCATGTAGCCCTACGAGGGAGTAGGGGGGGCTGCATCAGGTGGTATCAGAGATGATATCGAGTTTGTTTGCAGATAGAAGACAAAGGATAAAGTAGGTAAATTGATATCATTTGTGGTATCAAGAAAATTTGATTTATGTTTGTAAGCATCATAAGGTGATGCAATGAAATCATGCCACCCAGGAGGCATAGAGAGAATCCATAAATGGAAGAAGAAATGAGGGGACTTTAAATGAGACTAGACACCATGGAAACATCACAGAGGAGAGCACGAGGGACTGAATATATCAGTGAAGCTGAGAGTGAAGAGATAGAGGTCAAAGAAAATGTAGCAGAGGATGTTGCACAAGATCACTTATTGAAAATTGTTTCAAGAATAGGATCCAAGGCAAGAATAGAGGTACCAATGTATGAAGGCAATTTAGAAGTTGAAGAATTGTTAGATTGGGTACGTGCTATGGAAAAATACTTCGATTATAAATATGTCGAAGAAGACAAGATGGTGAAGCATGCAGTGACAAGACTGAAAGGTTATGCAGTACTATGGTGGGATGAACTGCAAGATGAATGCAGGAGCAAAGGTAAGAAAAAAATTAAAAGCTGGGATAGGATGGTAGCCAAGCTGAGAGACAATTTTTTTATCCCAAAGTATTACCAAATCAATCTGTTCAGAAGATTTCAAAACCTGAGACAGAAAATATTATCAGTGAAGGAGTACACTGAATAATTTTACAGACTAAACATCAGGGTTGGATAGAAAGAGAATGAAGATGAGAAAATAGCCAGATATATCAATGGGATGAGATATGAAATACAAGAGGATATCGACATGATTTCTGTTATTAAAGTCAAGGATGCTTATCAAGCAACCTTGAAAGATGAAGAAAAATTGGCCAGGAAACAGAGCTAACGAAATAGAGGAGGAAATTCAAGCATAAGTAAGGGAACCAACATAGACAAGTTCCAGAAGCCGAAGCATGAAGTTGGTAAACAAAATAATCACCCTGAGAAAGGTGGAAGTTCTAAAGAAGGACAACATGGAGGAAGAAGCTCTTTTTCCATACAAATAGGAAGAGCCAGAGGAGGCGAAATCATATGTTATACCTGTGGAAAACCAGGGCACAAGTCTTGGGAATGTCCTGAGAGAAAGAAATAAGGAGGAGGTGAAGTACACATTGCTGAAGCACATAAGCATGTGGAAGCAAAAGAAGCAGAAGGAGGAAATAACCTCGTGATGAGGAAAGTTCTTCTTAAACCAGAGAAGGAAGCAGAAGAGCTAGTTCAATGAACAAGTCTGTTCAGGATTGCTTGGAAGACGAAAGACAGAATTTGCAAGGTGATCATAGACAGTGGGAGCACTAAAAATCTAGTATCCACAGAGATCGTGGAGAAGATGGAGTTGAAGAAAACTACACATCCAAACCCATACAAGGTATCATGGTTGCAGAAAGGACATTAAGTAATGGTAAGTCTACAATGCCAAGTTGAATTTAAAATAGGGGGTTATAGGGATGAAATATTATGTGATGTAATTCCTATGGATGTTTGTCATATTTTATTGGGGAGACCATGGCAGTTTGACAGAAAAGTTATTCACAATGGAAGAAAAAATACTTATACCCTAGAAAAGAATGGTAGGACACATATGTTGTTACCAATAGAAGACAAAGAGAAAAAGAGAGAAGTTAGTTCAAGTATACTTCTCATGAGTGGGAAGGAACTCTTGAATGAAGTCAAGAAGGAGAAAGAAATATAGTTTGTTGTAGTGAGGAAGCCTAGAGTTATCCTTACAAATACTTCTGTGGAAGATTTGCCTGAAGAAATCTCGGGACTATTAGAAAACTTTGTTGACATAGTAGTGGATGATTTACCTCACTCATTGCCACCCATTAGGAGTATAAGCCATCATATTGACCTTATTTCAGGAGCTAGTTTACCAAACAAAGCAGCTTATAGGTTGACACGTAGGGAGAATGAGGAAGTCACAAATCAAGTCCAAGAGTTGTTGGATAAATGTTTAGTCAGGGAAAGCCTAAGCCCATGCGTAGTACCGACTGTGTAAGTCCAAAGAAAGATGGAGGATGGAGAATGTGTATAGATTCCAGAGCCATCAACAAGATAACCATTAGGTGCAAATTTCATTTTCCAAGGATAGATGATTTAATGGATTGTTTGAGTGGAGCAAGCTATTTTTCCAAGATATAATTGAAGAGTGGATATCATCAAATAAGGATGAGAGAGGGAGATAAGTGGAAAACAACATTCAAGATAAATGAAGGATTGTTTGAATGGTTGGCCATGCCATTTGGGTTGACAAATGCACTAAGCACATATATAAGATTGATCAATGAAGTATTGAAAGACTTCATAGGAAAATTCTTCATAGTATATATGGATGACATACTAATCTTTAGTAAGGCAGAGAAAGAAAACTTAAGACATTTGACATCAGTGATGGAAAAGTTGCAGCAAGAGAAATTGCTGATAAATCTGAAGAAAAGATCTTTTATGAAGAAGTAACTCATATACTTGGGTTTTGTGATCTCTTCAAATGAATTGAATATGGATCCAGAAAAGGTGAGAGAAATCAAAGAATGGCCATCTCCAAGCAACATATTTTAGGCGAGAATTTTTCATGGGTTAGCAAGTTTTTATAGCAATTTTATCAAAAATTTTAGTGGTATATGTACACCCATGCTGGACACTGTGAAGAAGAAACACAAGTCCTTCAGTTGGACAGAGGAAGCTGAAAAACATTTCAAAGTGTTGAAGGAGAAGATCACAGAACAACCAATTCTGGTTTTACCAAATTTTGGAAAAACATTACAAGTGAGATGTGATGCAAATGGATTAGCTATTGGAGCAGTCTTGAGTCAAGATAATAGGCCAGTTGCTTATTTCAGTGAGAATCTGAATGACACCAAGAAGAAGTATTCCACATATGACAAAGAATTTTATGCAGTGATTCCGGCTTTGAAGAATTTGAAGAACTATCTAATTCATAAAGAATTTGTCTTATACAGTGATAACCAAGCTTTGCAGCTTATTACTAGGCAAGAAAAGTTGAATCAAAGACATGCTAAATGGGTAGAATTTATGCAAAATTTTACTTTTCTTATTAAACATATCGTTGGAACTGCTAACAAAGTTGTGGATGCTTTGAGCAGGAGGAGTTTAATTGTATAGTAATTCCAAGTTGAGACCTTAGGGTTTGAAAACCTCAAGGAGATGTATATAGAAGATGCAAATTTTAAGGAATCTTATGAAGAATGAAAGAATCCTTTGTTGGGAGATAGAAGCCCATGGACTGAATATTTGATCCAGGATGGATTATTGTTCAAAGGAAACCAACTATGCATACCAAGATGCTCAATGAGAGATAACCTATTGAAAGAGAAACATGGTGGAGGTTTAGCTAAACATTTTGGTCATGATAAGACATTTGCATAACTGAGCAATTCGTATTATTTTTTGAGCATGAGGGAAGAGGTGAAAAGGTTTGTAAGGAAATGTAGAATTTGTCAGTATGCAAAAGGAAGACAATAGAACACTAGTTTGTTTCAGCCATTACCAATTCCAGAGAAGCCGTGGGATGCAATCAGTATGGATTTTGTTTTGGGATTTGCCTAGAAATAAAAAAGGGAGTGATTCCATATTTTTTGTGGTGGACAGATTTTAAAAAATGGCACATTTCATATCATGCCAGAAAACAAATGATGTTTGTTTTCCAGAGAAGTGGTGAGACTACATGGATTGCCTAGGAGCATAGTCTCAAACATAGACACCAAATTTGTAGGACAATTTTGGAGGACTCTATGGAAAAGGCTGGGGACAAACTTGTCCTTCAGTTCATCATATCACCCTAAGACAGATGGATAGACTAAATTAGTAAACATGATTCTGAGAAACTTGTTAAGAAGTTTAGTCACTGAGTAAGGTCATCAATGGGATCATATTCTGGCACAAGCAGAGTTTGCATTCAACAATTCAGTGAACAGGAGCACAAGGAAAAGTCCATTTGAAATTGTGTATGGTATACAACCAAGAGGGATTACAGAGTTGAGAGATATGAATCAAGATGAGTTCAAAAGCATTGGAGCAGAAGATTTTGCAACAAAAATGCAGAAACTCCATGACAGAGTCAGAGAGCAACTACAGGACAACAGCCAAAAATACAAGAACAGAGTTGATCAAAAGAGGAGAGAAGTTCAATTTGAAGTTGGATATGAATTTTTAGCTCATTTGAGAAAAGAAAGGTTTCCAAGAGAACATATAACAAGTTGAAGATGAAGAAGATAGGACCATGCAGGATTCTCAGAAAATTTGCAGCCAATGCTTGTGAAATTGAGTTGCCAGACAATGTTGGGATATCTCCGATATTCAATGTTACAGACCTGTATCCTTACAGGAGAGATGAGGTAGGAGAATCAGATGATCAAAAGGAATTTCAGTGGGAAGGACACTTTCCCACAGCAGAAAAACCTCAGATGGAGAAAATCATTGAACAGAGAGATGGAAAGAAGACCAGGAGGAAGACATATCCTAAATACTTAGTGAAGTGGAAAGATCATCTAATGGAAGATGCAACTTGGGTCACAGAACTTGATATTTTGAAGCATGGAAAAACAATACAGGAGCTCATGGACATGAGTCTATGAAAATTTTAACCAGAGGAGTATGATGCAGGAGCATCGCCTTCAAATTCAAAGATGCAAGCGTGGAGGCAAATATATGACATCTCATCATGACAGATTTTCAAATCAAAAATTAACTCAGGAGTAAATCAAGTTGTTGAATTATTTTTGGAAACAGCATTTTTTAAATATGTCGTGTTTGTAAATTCATGAAGGACTGTAAGGGGTTGTAGATATAGAGTGTTAACTCTTATCTGGTGATAACTGTTAGTTATTGTAATAGGACAAAGTAGGTAACTGCTATGACTCGACAGGATAGGTTGTAGAGAAGATGAGAGAGCTCATGGAGCCAGTCCTTAGATAGTTTGTTGTTGTATTGTAATAGAAGAGAGGATGGAGGGAGGATAAAGATCAGTAGAGGAGAATAAAGTAGAAGAAAGATACAGTGGAGAGATGCAATATAGGTAATTTGTTTCATGAATGAATAGAATAGACATAATTGTCCCAATCTTGGACTATGTTCATTTTAATGTGATATTGAATGAATGTTGCATTCTTTGTATGTCATTTAGTTCATTTCGTTCATGTATGATTGTTCGAGAAGTTGATCGTATGATTTTGTGACAAAACTGGATAATTTTCAATTGTTTCTCTTCTGAAACTCATATTTAAGGTGTGCATATCGAACGCAACGAGTGCATCAACTGAGTCTCTGATTGACTCAGAAGAGTTTAGAGAGAGAGCAAAGGAAACTTAGACCAGGTGCAAGGAGTGCATAGCATCAAGGAACGACTAAGCGTCGAAGAAATAAAACAGAGGAATGCCATGAGGGTGAGAAGAATTTATTTTCAAGAAATCCTTCAAACTGAGTTATTGAAATCCTTGAACACAAGGAGTGCATGTGAAGTCGAAATCCTTTAAGGATCAAGATTAGAAGGGATATTACTTTTCATAAGTGCTGATGAGATCCAAGAGTCAGACTCATAGGAGGAGAAAAGGTCAAAACCTTTGAAGCATGATAAATATTCTAAGTCGAAAGAAATCAGAAGCTTGGGAGGAGGAGCGACAGTGGACGTTGGATCATAGTGCAAAGGATCAACAACCATCTGATTAGAGAAATGTGTACGACCAGAGCTTCACACATGCAGAAGAGAGAACTTACCAAATTCTGAAGTCCCGAAGTAGTTTGGGACCGTCCATCATCAAATAAGATAGGTGGCGCAAGATCCATAGCTCCAGAAGTTTGTGGATGAAGAGGAGGTGAAATAGCCGAAGTAGGATACTGACCATTAATCGCCAAGAGATATGTGTCAGCAGACTAGCAGCTTCGAGAAATCTATTCTAGAGTTTTTTTTCTCAGTTGAGACTTGAAACTCCTGAAGCCTGAATAGCCGAAGAGCCGAGAGTCGTCAATCTATGAGGGGACACTTGTCAACTGATTGCAAGCTCTGGGTAAATTGCATCGGGGTTTCAATTGAGAGGTGATATTGCTGAACCCCGAAGATCCGAAGGAGATATGGACCATCCAATTTACAAGGACATGTGGTGACAGATTGTGGACTCTAGGTAAAGTCCTAAAGTGAGCCTCAACTATCAAATTCAGTAGGATGCGTGGCAGAATCCCGTGTACTTCGAGGGGAAGTGAAGTTTGAAATTTGAGATCTCAGAAGTTCGAAGACCTGAAGGAGATATAAACTGTTGATCGAGAGAGGGGCCACAAGACCGTTGATTTAGTTGAAAGGTCAAACACCCGAAGTATAAGCAAGGTCGTTGATTGAGGAGGACAGGTGTCCGTAGATCATCAACTTCTGAAGATTAACGTACAGAGGAAAGCATGGTTTGAGACTTGAAAATTACGAAGTCCAAAATCACGAAGGATATCACATCCGTTGATTCAGGAGGGGAAGATCTGGTCCTTGGATTTGAAAAGGGAAGATTTGAACCGTCAGTTCAGATAGTACCATCAAGATCGGGAGATCAACGGTCCTGTAGCATTTCGGGGCAAGAGTTGTGTGAAGTTTAAAACATTGAGGGGGGGCCGAAATCCAGACCGTGGTTTTGGCAAGAGGACACGTGGAGGCTTGAAGAGAATTATAGGCTGAAAAGTAGTTTAATCCCAAACCACTTTTGGCCACACCCGATATCGCGTGGTCATGTGAGGTCATCACCCAAGGTCATATCAAGAGGGGGCTTATCAGAAAAGGAGCTAATGCCTAGTGCTCTGATATTTCGTAGAAGAGAGAGGGGGAAGGTTGCGAGTGCTATTAGACCTGCACCAAGAAGCCGAAAGGGCCTGTGTTTAGATACAGAAGGAGACCATTAAGGTTTCAGAGGGTCATTTAATACAAGAATCATAGATCCTTGACCGGGAGGTCATGTAGCCCTACGAGGGAGTAGGGGGGGCTGCATCACTTTCCCTAGATATATGCATAATAGTGCAAGAAATTTTGTTGCTAAGTCGTTGTTTCATAATTCATAATAATATTTTTCTCTATACTACCTTAATCAAATGGTTTGTTAGAGTTATGTAGTGTAGCTACCTACTTATTTTTCTTGGTATACTTTTCTAGTGTCATCTCATCATTGTTCAATAATGGAACCTTCTACTAGGAATATTTTTCATTCTTCTACTATTTCTCCCAACAATGATCCTTGCCTTTCATAAACAAAGTCAGTGCATTCTTGTAGTGGAAAACATACATGCTTGTAGTGGAAAATAGTGTATTCATAGTCTAATGACTATGTCCAACTATGGTTCCCATAGTAATAAAAATAATTATATGATGAATCCATTTACTGAAATATACAAAAATGTAAATAACCTTACCTAAGGTGTTACCAATAGTTAAAAGATATCTAGGGCCTAATATTTGAGAGGGAGGCTAGGTAATATTACCCATAATGGGAACTCTATTAATTACTCTTATTAACATTGATGTTTGGATTATATGTGTCAAACACATGTCAAATTGCATTAATTTTGGAATGCATTGCCATGTGGTCTAGTTAGTATGGAATTGATGGAAATGTCTAAGAAATTTTAGTAAATTATCAGCTGTCCTTTGTTATGAAGAGATGCAAATATTTCTCTTCATAAAGCACATGGTTGCATTTAAATTGGGTCAATATCTAGACAGATGGGTTAGCAAGGCCAACCTTGATTGTAGCACATCCAACCCCCTAAACCCTACTTAGGTTGGTGGGATGTGAAAATTCATCTTCCCAAAGTGACTCTAATCTTGCGTTTTAACCCAAAGGAAGGAAACATGCTAATGTGGAGCTTTCCATCGACAATCCACATAATAAAAGATGGGTTCCAGGTTAATAGGAATGGCCTTCCAAAGTCCTTCGGGATTTTCCTTCTACCACATTTTTTGTCCCACTTGGATACCACGTGCACTCCTCCATGTCACCTACTAGGATGAACATGTAGGTGTGTGCGTTGGTGTGGTAGTGCCATGTATTTAAACATGGTTCGCCACAATAAAAAATCCCTTGACAAGAATATTTTACGCATCTTGGGAATGAAATCATCTAGATCGACAACTCTAGCTTACTCATATGCATATTAATCAACGACTAACGCCGAGTCAAACTAACGACTAACCACCTCAATCCCAACATATATAATGACTTCGGTGGGTCTCATCCAATGGATGGGATCTATGTGGGTTCATTGGCAAACAAGGTGCTTAAGGGCTCTCTCATAGTTTGATTGATCTAACAGATAAGAAATAGGATTATCAATGGTCTTGATCACTTAGAACCATTAATCCTCACCAAATTTAGTAGTCCCACCCAATCATTCAACAAGTGGGTTCCACGACAAAATATACGACTAAGATCTTATTGAATTGACTCCTCGGTAGATCTATGACCCACATCCACTTAGGATTTTTCTATTGAGAAATATCGCCTTCCATGACCTTATGATTTCTTCAAATAATTATTTATGAATTGGGGTTTTTGACAGATTTGACAGTCATTGGACTGCCAAATCCAACATTCAATGTTTCCTTAGGATCTCATATCTTCTCAATAGTTAATGGGTTACAGGACTCTGACAAGTTTTTCTATCGGGTTGGACCCACAACGAGATCAATGGATCAGGTCTCATCGGTTGAGCCTCTGGGTAGTTATACAACTCTAGTCCATTATGAATTTCGACTTCGGGTTTTCTCTATCGAAATTTTCTTCCACACATTCTTTGTGGGTCTTTCTGAATGTCACGTTCTAATAAGCCTAGAAAAATAATCCATGACGGGATTTATGGTCTAGATCTCATTAATCTAGCCTCTCGGTAAATCGATGGCTCTCATTGACTTGAAATACTCTTGTCAGAAGGTTTACCTTGGTAACGCCAGTGGGTTCTTCCGATGACCCCCTTCCGAAGGGATTCCTTCAACACTTAGATATTTGATGAACGGTCTATATCAACCCTTTGCACCAAATCTACGGCTGAGGTTCTCTTGATATTTTCAGTAGGAAACTTGAATAGGTGTATAGGGTGATTTTGTGTGAATAATATATTTGCCTTCCTTGCAATATCTGCAAGGATTTATCCTCGACTCCTCAAACCTTTGGCCTGCATCCTCAATACTCAGGTGGTTCCTTACAATAACCCCCAAATGAATATTTTTTCATCCTGCAAACTTTCCATTCAAAGGATTAGGGAAAAAACAAGGTTACAGGTCCCCTTATCCAGACCTCCATACATACTCACTACAAATAATCAACCAATATAGAAAGAAAATCATTATAAAAACATGACTCATATTTTATCATTCATTCAACATGTCAAAAATTCCTTTAAGAACAATATTTAAATATTCATATTCATTAGCAATAGTTTTCCAAATACATCTAGAAAATGCTTATTTGTTTTCAGGTAAGAATCGAATTTACCAACTAACTAAGGGTGAATACCTTTCCACCCAACCATAGACTTTGTTGCACCTTTGATTTCTACAAAAATCCACCCTCGTGCCAAGTCATGATACCACCAGGGGACTCTCACAAGTTGGCCTTCAGGTTAAGGGTTTGTTCACGAAGGTTACTCTCCTTCACTAAATTGGTAACAATGGAAATCCCCTCTTCCCACTAAGTCCAGGACCACCACGAGCTTACAAGGTGCCTTCCCAACTATATTTACTTTGCACAAGGGAGTACCTTCATTTCTACATAGTCCCTCTATGCCCTCCCCTTACTAGTGCCAATTTGTTTCTAGCAAACACTAACTTGTGACACTTTCTACTCTAGTTTGGATTTGGGTATTCTCTATTCCAATGTCGACCATGAGTTTCTTGGGAAAGCTTCTTATTTTCTTCATAGAAAATTCCCATTTTTCTCTACTTTGGTCATTCTTGTTTTCTCTCTTTGTTCATGCTCATATGATCCCTTTCTCTCATTCATCACGTGTATTCCCCCTACGAACCCCTTCCCAATATTGAACATTCCTTTTTTTTCTTGGGTTCCAAAACTTGCTTCTGTCAGAAGAATCCTCGAGAGTCAATCTCCTAAATCAAAGGAGCACCTCCATGGTACTCATGGTTAACAACTTCATCTGACCCAATCACTCCTCCATGTACATTTCTAAAGGAATTCATTATTTCCCCAACAACCGGGTTTGATTTCCATTAATGGGATTTCTTGTGAATAGGGTGAACAAGGTAGTTCGGGTAGATTTAATGATTCAAAGTTATTTAGTTGGGGGTTAGGATTCTTGGAAAGACAAGGAAATTCCCATCTTTCCCTCACTAATTCCTTCTCATGGTATCATGGCTAGTACTGCAAGGCTTCCCCTTCAATCAACTAGTAGGTAATTTCATTAAGCTTAAAACACAATTACAATGTTCATCAATTACAATCATGAAGTCTTAATCTTAATTACAGACTTGGGGGAAAACAAAGTGTTACATTGATTAATATTAATGTTTTATTTAACACATACCACTTTGATTAGTGATGCTACCCCTAGAGCATTGATATTTTGGGATGCTTCTAGAATGTAGACCTATTCTTCATCAAAAAAAAATTAAGAGGAAACCCTAAGACTAAAACGAGCTTCCTTTGCACATTGTTAAAGATCTTGGATCCCAACACTATTGAACTATCATAGAGAGATTATTAATTCTTCTCATTGAGAGGGTTTCCTTCTTTTCACTTTTGTTTTTGGCTTCCCATTCGCTTTAGGAACATTGATATGAAAAAATTAAATGATGTAGGAGAGTGTTAAGAAACAAAGATCAATATAGCATAGAAAAACCTCAGAATAAGTACTCAACTCCTTGAAAAAAAGAGAATTTCAGGTAATAAGCCTCTTCGAGGGGGAAACCTCCTTATACCCCACATAAATGTCCAAATACAAGATGATTCCAAATGAAAATGTCTCCTTGGTATATATAGGAGACTAGGAGGTACAATTACAACTAATGGACTCAAGCCGACTTAAAGAAAATAACATTACTAATGTAATATACCCCAATTAAGGGGTAATGAGCCATTATTTAGGGCTTAGCATGCCCCTCCCCTTGAGACAAGTTTTTTCCGCAATGCTTGAGTAACTCTGGATGCTTCTATATAAAAGACTCATCTTCCCAAGTGGAATCTTCAGACGGTAGTTTCCTCCATTTAACGAGATACTCTGAAATGGATCTATTCCTTAGCTAGCGAATTCTTGTGTCATTGATGGATTCAGGCTCCAATATGATTTTTCCTTCCTCATCAAGTTCTGGAAATATAGATTGAACTGGGATCTTGTCACCTATAACCTTCTTTAAGCATGAAACATGGAAAATTGGGTGTACTCGTGAAGATGCAGGCAACTCCAATTTGTATGCCGTAGTACCAATCTTTTGCAACACCTTATAAGGGCCATAGTACTTTGGCGATAATTTATTATCCTTCTTATCTTGCTTGAGGGACATCTATTTGTATGGTTTTAGTCTTAAAAACACCCAATCCCTTACTTCAAAACTTCTTTCGCTACGATGTTGATATGCTTGTTGTTTCATGTGATTTTGTGCCATGGTCAATTTTTCCTTTAAGATTTGGAGAACTTGTTGTTGATGCTTGATGTGATCTTCCACTGCTTGAACCTTAGATTTTTTTTTTAGAGAAAAAGTGATGGAAGGAGGGTGGTATCCATAGAGTGCCATAAATGGTGTCATTTTTTTTGCAGTATGAAAGGAAGTGTTATACCATCATTCTGCCAAGGGTAACCATTTGAACCATTGTGTTTGTTTATCAAAGACAAATCAACGAAGGTAGCCTTCTAGACATTTTTTCATTATCTCGGTTTATCCATCAAATTGAGGATGATAGGATGAGCTATGAGCCATTTGAGTACCCAAACAAGAAAATAATTTTGTCCAAAAATGTCTAGTGAAGATGGGATCTCTGTCACTTACAATAATCTTTGGGCTTCCATGTAGCTTTTGAGCTATCTCCATGAATGCAGTGGAAACTGTACTGGATTTGAAGGGATGAGAGAGTGCACAAAAGTGTGCATACTTGGTGAGTCTATCAACAATCACCATGATGACACTCTTTCCTTCAGACTTTGGTAACCCTGTTATGAAATCCATGGAAACTTCCTCCCAGTGTTGACTTGGGATGACTAATGGTTGTAAAATACCTGGGGTCTTAATTCTTTCCACCTCATTTTGTTGGAAAACCAAACATTCTGTGACAAACCTTTGAACATCAGTTTTAAGGCCATCCCAGAAAAAATCCTTCTTGACACTATGGTAGGTTTTCAATTACCTTTTGTTTGAGTTGGGAGTTCTTACATAAATATAAGTGATCTTTGTACCATAGTGAATCATTTTTCCATGTAAATGTATCTGATGCACTAGAATCCTATTGCAACCTTTGAATGAGAGTCCACACTTTTTCTTCATTCTTCCATTCATCCCTTTCTTATATTATCCAATCTGGTTGGATGATCGAGATAACACAGAGAAAGGCTTGAACATCTTCATCCTTTCTTGAGAGTGCATCTGCCACAACATTTTGCTTCCCTTTTATATAGACAATTTCAAAATCATAACCTAATATCTTGGTCACCCATTTTTTATGTTCTTCTGAATATAGTCTTTATTCCCAGAAGTATTTAAGACTATCATGATTTGTTTTGACCTTGAAGTGCCTATGTATTAGGTAAGGACGCCATTTCTTCAATGCATGTAGTATTTCC
>JASDQU010241700.1:41307-58762 GCA_032191745.1 Picea mariana | reverse complement strand
ATATATATATATATACTTTGAATGAATAACAATCATTGTGTGTGTATATATATGTGTGTTTACTTTAGTTTGGTATATAATTATTTTTATAATATAATTTAAAATGAAATATTTTAATATATATTAATATATTATAAATATTTTAATATATTAACAAATATATCTTAGTTTAAATTTGTTATGTTTCCATTTTCCCTAGCTTAACGGATCATCAAAACAATGATTTAGTGGTAACAGAGGTCGTAATAACCAACATAGATCCATCTTAACCCCATATCTATCAAGGGCCAAGAGGGATCTAATTTCTCAAAAACCTTTTTTAGAGTGCAAAACTTGAGAAAACATTAAAGGTTTGCACCTCTAGAAATTTGATCCCTATTGGTCCTTGATAGATCCAGGGTTAAGATGGATATATCATGGTGGTACTATATACGTGTTTTGATTATTGTGTCCATTGATTAATTGAGTCGACTCGTTGTTTATATGTGTTTTTATTTATTTATATATATTATAATGTTTTTTTATTATTTTATTATTAATTTAATATTAATTTATTCTTTTGTGGATTTTTTTACTATTATTTTAATGAGTTATGTTACATGGACATCTCTCCCATACTAGGTTGCAGAGCGCCTTTCAGTGCAATTATAAAATATATTAATATATTAAAAAATCTATTAATATTTTTTAACATATTAACATATTAATATATTTTATAATATTAATCTTTTTTAATGATGATCATGATCATGATTAACGTCCACTAAGACCGAATTGGTCTATCAGACCTTAAGAGGGTAAGTGATTACTTGCTATTCTTTAGAATTTTGTTTCTGTGCTCGAAAAACATTAAGAGAAGCTTTCCAAGATCACCATAGTTTTGTTGAGTTAAGAGAATAGGAATGTTGGTAGTGTGACAAATATTTTGAAAATGAGATCCAATCTGAGTATATGCTGGACAATATAAGAGAAAGTGATTTTCATCTTCATCCTTCTTAGTGTCACAAAGGTGACACACTCTTTCATCCCATGGCGTTTTAGGAATTGACCAACATCCAGTTTCACTATGGAGCTCGTGATAATTTGTTCTTATCTTAGAAATGCTTACTTTTTTCTTTACAGTTGTCAAAACAAATAGATGATTTTGATCTTCTAGATTAGGGTTGATTACATCCTTATAATACCTTAATTTTCTTTTTCCCTCTAACTCTTTATCACACCACATTTTCTCCTTAAATTTTGATTTGATGATATTTTTAATAGTATCTTTATTCTACAAAATGGTGTTCCATGATTCCCCAATAGTTTATCCAAGACCAATCATCTTTATGCCATCCTCACTTGAGTCGATGATGGTTACGACTCAATTTTGAAGCAATTTTAGGAAGCCTCTTGTCTTCCATATTGTTTAACTTGTTCTTATACATTAGGTATCTAGTCATAGCCATGCTCTCAATGGGGGAGAGGCTTGTTTCTAAGAGGAANTTATAAAATTCTTTTGTATTTTCTCTATCTTTCTCCAGGATTCATGAGAGATACTACAACCCCAGACTTCACATCCATAAATAATAACAAGTGTAACAAGAGTCTCAAAGAGGAGTTTATTCTTATCCCAACTCCAAACATCGGTTGATTTACAATTGTTTTCAAGCCCATAATAATCTTTCCACCCCCCAATAATCCTTCTCTCAATGCTATAATTCCAGTTGAGCTTGTGGTGAATATCAATTCCAAGATATTTGTATGAAGTCACTTCCTCCAAGTTGTTGTTTTCATATATGAAGGTATCATAAGTGATCTTATTGGATTTAATAATCATGACCTTAGTCTTATCAGTATTGACAGTCATACCCATATTGGAGAAAAAATCCTTGAGGATCCTTAGTTGGCTTTCAATATCATGGGGACTCCTTGCCATAAGAACGATATCATTGGCATAAATAAGAAGATTGATGACTATACCAGTGAGAGTAGGGCTGACACAATCTACTTTTTCGAAGCACACTTCTAACTTGTCAATGTATATGCCAAAAGGGGTAGGGGACAAGGGAAAACCTTGTTTGACTCCAATATTGCAGTTAATCTCTTTCAACCATCCCTCAGTGTTTTTAAACTTAGCAATAACGTTCTCCTCCAACCTATTCCAAAGGTTTTTCCTAGGAACCATGTCAAAATATTTTCTAAAGTCAACAAAACAACAAAAAATATTGGTTTTTGTATTGCGAAACTCCTCTACAATGATCCTAAAGGTAACAAGATAGTCCACAGTTGAATGATATCTCCTAAACCTGGCATGGCCTTTAGCTCTTTTACCATGACTTTCTATCCAAACGCTAATCTTCTTTTCCAAAATAAATCCATAAAGCTTGGCTAAAATTAGGCTAACCATAATGGTCCTATAATTAGAGGGAAGGGGTAAGTAAGAAGGCAACCGATTCTATTTATAGTAATGGTAATTCAAGGAGAATGTCTTGTAAAATAAGCAAGGTAATTGGGAAGGGGCAAGTAATTCCCAAGGTTCTTAGACATATGCAGAGGAATTGGGTTAAGGGTTGTAAGGGGGAGACTTAGGGAATTCCCTTTTCCCCGGGCTACCTTATTAAGTTTCCTCGGACCAATGGGAGAGGAAATAAAATTTCCTTTGGTGGGTTTTTGGCTGAGAATTTTGCTCTTCACTTAGCCTAGTAGAGTAAGAGTTTCATGGATAGATTCAGGGAGTTGGACTCTGGTAAGAGGATGTTGGACAAGAAGGATATTCTCGGCCTCGCTAGCCTTTTCGGTCCTGCTAGTCGCAGTAACAAGAAATGTGAACGAGAGGGTAGGCCCATTCCACGCAATACCCGGTCAAGATCTAGAGATGAGACCTCCATGGGAGAGGCAAAAAGAAACTTCCATAAACTATTCTCTACAAGAGAAAAAAAGGTAATGACTGAGCTCCAGGAAACAATTGGCAGAAAGAGGAGGCATACTTCTGAGGAGGAGATTTTGGCATAAGCCAAAGGCTGGGTCCCTAAACTGGGTCAAAAGCACACCAGAGAGACAAATTACTTTTGCTTGGCAGAAGTGTACTGGCTTACAAAAGCGATGATCGCACAAGCTTCAGCACAACATCAGTAGGAACATGCCCAAGCTATAGCGCAACAACATCAGGACAATGTGGAATATACCCTAAAAGGGCTCCTTGGTTTCCTTTTTTGGTAGGACCCCAGAATCAAGCTTGTACTATTCTATATACTCTTAATAGAAATCTATATGTTTTTTTTGCTTAAAAAAATATTTGTGTAATTGATAGATGGAAGTATAGAAATAAATTATTTAAAAAAGTTAAAAATATGATCATATTCAATCAAGTGTGAGTATGTTGATGAAGAAAAAAAAGTATAACTCAACCTTGAAGTGGATTTATAGTTTGGATTAAATATTTGAGAAATAATGTTTTTTATCATGGCTAGCAAGAGCTAGAAGTTACTATTCACAAATAAATATATCATACAAACATGTATTGTGCATGTATCATAAATCAAAGTTAAATCTACTGCATTTGGTGTCATGAAGCGTGGGAACATTCATGCATACAAAATTTAATTCAAAACAAACAATCATAATTAACATCGTAATGTATGTTAAATTGGCTATACTTCTAGAATTAGTTGAAATAATAATAAATATTGTTCATTTATATTGGCTTAGTCATGTATGTTTGTCCATAACCTAACCTATGTTTGTACTTTATGTTTAGTAATTTTTAGCAAAATTGCTTAATAAACATTAAATTTGCTAATATATAACTTATAACAAATTTTAAGATTAATAATTTTTGTTATGTAGTTATAAGTTTTTTAAATTCTATTAGTGTAAAGTAATGTTGATGAATGAAACTTTATTTTAGAAAAAAATATATATTTGTCATTTTTTAACAATTTGTATTATGAATTAACAAATTAGTAGTAAATATTATTGATATTATTGATCTATTACTTCAATTAAAACTATTGAAGGTCAATTATTTTCTTCTCTCCTAACTCAGGATGTAGGTTGTGTGAATATTTCCAACATAATCTAGTTATAGTGTTTATACATAAGGTGATAAAATAACTCATAGTCCTCATTTTGTGTGTATAGATCCCTATTGTATGATGTTTTAAATATTTTTGAGAATATGTCTCTTTAATGCAATGACAACTTTTGTTTGTATTCAAGAATGCATGTCATAGTGATATGCATGCATATACATAAAATAATGTTGTATATTAATATTATAGTTCAATATATACAGGTCGGAATATAAATTTATAATACTAAATCAAAATACACATTATTGTAATTTGATACTAACACTTTGGGAATAGAAACTCACAATTTTGAAATCAAAGTGACACTTTCAAAGTCAAAATTAACAATTTAAAAATCAAAATTAACAATTTAAGAATCAAGATTCTCACTTTCACATACTTTGAGAATCTAATTTTCACACTTTTGGATTTGATATCCATACTTTCATAATTTGATGTTGGTACTTTGGGAACTTGGTATTTGCACTTTCAAATCTAATATCACTCTTTTATAGTCTAGATGTTAGGTGATAAGTCCAAACTTAATGAAATAGGTGTTGCTAACTCATTAAACAGCCACAAGTAAGAGTAAAAATATTCACACTTTACAATTTAATATCACCCTTTTTTTTAGCCTATATTTTAGGTGATAAGTCCAATTTTAACAACAACAACAACAAAAAAAAAAGTGTTGCTAACTTATTAAACAACCACATGTCCATAACTGAGAATACAAAAAGGCCTAGATTTTATGTTGAGACTTTAGAGAGGGAAATTACATAATTTTTACCACAAAAGAAGATAAATCTCTAAGTTTAAGAAATGGTTTATCATAAGGTACATGTATTTTACGATAAAAGGAGATAGGTTTTATCATAAGTCCATGCACCAAAGAGTTTCCAAGACCTTAAATCACCTCATTCTAATAGGTCCACCAAATGACTCTTAGGTATCTATAGACTTGGAACTTGATGATGGGTAGTAGGGATTCAAGTTGTGTTGGTTATACTAAACAAATTTCTTTCTAAGCTCAAGAAAATGGTCATATTCTTGTCTTTTCCTTCTAAAATCAACTTCACCTATGGGGTTAAGAACAACCGTAGAGGGCATATTTTCATCAACATATAGAAGATCATCTCAACCATAATGCTTTAACACTTTTCAACAAGAAAGTTTCTTCAATCCTTGGATTTTGTACAACCACATGCAACCCTTGTTCTAAAATAAACACCCTTATCATTTGTACTGCATCCCACCTCATGCAACATATTAGACGTGGATAATTCTAGGAAACTCACTCCATATATGAGGTCTCTCACATGAATCATGTGTGGATTTGTGTGAAATCACGCCACAAATTGAGCAGGATATATTCAAAGAGGTCACACTTTATGAGAGGTACAAACTTGAATAATTTACAAAATAATATTTTTTTTTACAAAAACTGGGAAATTTTATTCATTAATAAGAGCGCGACTAGGGTCGTTGAGTACAAAAAGTGGGCTAGTATAGATAGGAAAAATACAACTCCATTACTCCAACCACTTTGCAAGATTCCTTTATGAATATATCTGGTAGAAAACACCCATAATACATTAAAAAAAAACAATACATGATTATGTTGGATTTCGAGCCCTACCTCTTGTCACCATCGGTTGGGATGTTGAAGGGTTTTTTTTCTTCTTTCTGACTACTGTCCAACCTGCATTTAGAGATAGACGGTCGACACAATTCCTTTCATTCTCTCATTTTCTGGATCTCGAGGGTTTGATTTTTTTTATGCCTCAACCTCATTCGCCACATCTACCCAACTTACCAAAATAGTGGAGATGGGGTGAACTTGTGTTTCTTTACCCGTATCTAGAGAAGCTGAATCTTCTTTTTCTTCGATCTTTTGAGGAGTTGTTTGATGCATTTAGATTGCTCAGTAATCTCTGTTGTGACCTTCTTATCCTCTATTTCAGATTTATATACTTCCAATTGAGGGACTGAATCTGGAGAGTCCACGTCGGATGGAAACAATGGATCTCCTTTGGGCACCTCCTTGGGAGGGACCGCATATGTAGATTTTTCTTTGGAAATAAGTTGATGATCAATGTGGGAGCCAACCCACCAAGTTGGTTTGCGTTGGTTTCGAGATTTCTCAGGACCCCTAGGGCAATGTGTTGCCAAGTGACCTGTACCAAAACAGGCTCGACACCGAAAAACAATTTTTTCATAATCCGACTTTTGGGTCCACAAATAGTTTCCCCTGTCAATTTTATTTCCGCCGGGAACCCTTCACTAAAATCCATTTCTACACAGATTCGAGCATAGGTGAAGATGCTATAGTTTTATGTTTTAGGGCTTCAATAATGAAACATACCTAAAGCATTACCGATGGCACAGAGAGAGGATAAGCCCCAAAAATGCAAGGGTATATTTCGGTGCCTAACCCAAAAAGGTGCTAAATATAATGAATCCTTCAAAGGATCAAAAGAAGGAGACCAAGGCTTCATACATAAACCAGAACAACCCCAGAACCAGTGATCGGAACTAAAGATCAAATATTTATCTTCTTGAAGATCAAACTCAACAATGAAAAACCCTTGAGCACAAGGGTGTATGAAAACTTCACCTTTCAAAACCGACAACTAAGATCTTCACATCCAGTCATGGAGATCAACAAGACGAGGCGAGGGACCATTAAAACGATAGATGAGTGTTTTGGAGCTGAGACGAGCTAACTTGGAAATAGCATCCTTCCTCATAAGGATGGAAGGAGCTAGAGCTTCTTGCACCAAACAAGATGGAGGAACAACATTGACATTTCTGGAGACAACATGACTGAAATAACTACCATGAAAAGCAGCCGAACCAGAGGTCGGGCCAATGGGAAGACACCCCGACAGCCCACCAGATGACCCGAAAAGAGAAAATTCGAGTTTAAGAATATTAGATTTGAAGCTTGGAGCAACACAGCTGGAGAAGGGGGCCGCCATAGCGGAGGAAAGATCAACAAACGATGAGGAAATGACCCTAAGCATGCCTGCGACTAGCCAGAGCTAAAGCCTAGCCACAGGAGCCACTTTGACCCTAGCTGCATGAGCCACTGCGCGAAGATACGAGGACGAGCTAAATTTTATTATAAATAATATTAATCATTAATATGTAAGTGTATACACCATAGCGATAAAATAATAATCATTTATTTATTGTCAATATAGTTTTAGTTAAGAAAATTGTGTTTTGGATTGCTGAATCATCTAACCTCAATGTTCTCAATGTCATCATGAAGTGCTTAACTTGATATAGATGCAAAGACATATTGAATTCATAATATTAAATTAATTTGCTTATAATTTCTATAAATTTATGCCTTTAATTAGTAAGAATTTTAAAATGTACTACATTATTATTATTGTATAAACAAGCATGTGATATCTAATTAATAAGGATAATTTTAAGATATATTACATCATTAGTGTATAAACATATAAGTAATTTTTATTGGAGCAATAGGTAATGGTGGTGATGCTTCTTAATAAAATCACTTCTAAAAATACATACAATTCTAATATTTTTTAAAATTTTGCAAATCATTCTGATCAAATTACAAACTAGTATTATTTTGTATTATTATGTATCTCTAATACATTTAATACAGTTAGAGATTAGTGTTAATAGTATTTTGTATTATTATGTATTTCTAATATATTTATAAATTAGTGTACATGTATTTCTTTCAAATTTTTACGTCGAAAGGGTACATTTATTGACAATGGGCACAATTAATGATCTTTTAACCTTATTTAACCTTAAACCCTAATCTGATGGCTATGCATTGAAGATGTTGGCATATTCTTAGTTGTCCTCCAAAATCAATGGGTCAGATTTATTGTTCATAACTTTATTGCATTTACCAAGACATCCGTTAACATGTTTACTTTTTAACATTTACCTAATCACATTAAAAAATCACTGTAAGGATATATAATTGCCACGTTTAAATGATTAAATAGGATTAAACCGTGCAGCCAAACGTTTCATATTACCACAGAGGCATTACAAATTACCACAGATGTTTTATGACAAGCGTTCTTAACCGACCTTTCGGTTCTCAGTCGCGAGTTGACAGTTGTGCTAATTGTTAACACTTTTTTTCGTTTGGATATCTTGAAATCTAACATGTGTTTTATTATTATTAAATAGATAATAATAACAATTAAATGTTTTTGGTGATAATTAACATCAATAATTAAGTAAGGAGGTATAAACAAGGGTAATAATATATTTTAGATAGTTTGGTTCTAGAAAATTAAGGATCAAGTTAATGGATTTCATATTATACATTTTAAAATTTGTAATTAATTTGAATTTTTTTAATTTAATTTTTAAAATTTCAAAATTTTTTTAAAAGAAATATATATTTTTTCATATATAGAATTTTATTTTAAAAATTAAATAAAAAAAATTTAAGAAAATTAATTATTAATAAATAAATAATAATAATTAGATGTTTTTGTGATAACCAATGTTTTTGGTCATAATGGACATCAATAACTAAGTAACCAAGCATAAGCATGGGTAATCAGATCTGCACCGATATGTTAGAGTTAGGTGGTTAGGGATTACGGTTTGGGTCATGTTAATGATCACAACGATAATAGGCTATGTGTTTTAAAGGTATTTAGGTAAATAGTTTTTTATTAGCATGCAGGATTAGGGTTTGTGTTATGTCAGTGGTTACAAAGATAACAAGTTATGTGTTTTAAAGGTATTTAGGTAAATGGTTATTGCTTAGTATGTAGGAGTTAGATTACACATTTTCAAATTTGTAATTCACTTTTATAAAAATTTAACAATTTTCTTAAAAAATATTTGAAAAAAATTATTTAAATAGAGCTATATTTTTTAAAATAGATAAATTAATTTTTAAAAAAAACTAATTTTAAAAAATTAAAATATAAATATAAATTAATCAAATATGAAATTAAAATGAAAAAATATAAAAATATTAAAAAAAGTAAAATATAAAAATAAAATAAAATAGTTTTATGAATATTATTATGACTTGTGATTTAGAGTCTAGACATCCACAAGCCCATACGGATAGAGCCTCTATCCCAACTCCAGGGGGTAGGGAAATTAGTGAGTTGGTGTACAGAAATTAGTAATGGAGTGTAACACTAAAAAACATTTAAACTACCTAAATTATAACATCTAAGGATAACTCGATTTAATTCTTCATCACTAAAAATCAATAAAATATGTTGTGGTAGAATCTCATCCACAAATCCCTTATCACCATCTATGAATTCTTGTGGTCGCTTGAAACTAATGGTTGAGGGAAAACCGGAAGAGTGGGCTGATGAGACTATTGGTGGGTCCCGTATATTAATCATGAACGCGAAGGAATCTCACATGATTATTCATTCTCACATTTAAAAAAAGTTGAAAGATTTCTGGAGCTTCAATGAGTACATCGTACGTTGCCTAAGGAAACGGCTGCCTCTACAGTGGGCATCTTTATTTTGCTCACAAAATCATTCGCTCCGCTTCTCCACTATGAGTGAAATTAATTTTCTTAACATCTTCAAACCCTGCAGAGAGAGAAATGAGAATTTCTTTACAGCTGCATTCGATTACCTACCTATCATTCTTAGTGCTCCACGTCATCATTTTTTTTACATAGCCTAAGTCTAGGTCCTTAAGGTTGCATAGTCAGATGAGGTTGAGAAGTCGCATTCAATACATCAACTCACAAATTCCAAAAAAATATGCTTTCTATGTATGGGATCATTGGGATTGTCAAATTATTATATTTTAAAGTCTAAGTTTGATAATTTTCAAGAAGAGAGAAAAATATACACTATATACTAAGTCTTTGGGCGGCTTGTTCACTAACCAATCACTTTGACTTTCGTATCCGTTAGTCATTCTTGAGATATTTTAGATTATTATATACGTAATTATACAATCGAAGAATTGAGAAAAGAAAAAATCAATCCCATACGAGTTTATGTGTTCATGAATTATATATGTAATTACGTTCTCGTTTTATGAAGGAAATATGTCAATGATTGGTGTTTGATGATTGGTGTTTGACATTTTTTTTTTATATCATATTATTTATCTTTTCTAATTAATAGGATAGAAAAAAGATACTCCATTTATTGGATTAGTGCATAATGTATATCACTTCTTATGACTAAATTCGTCATTATATCTAGTGATTGAACAGAGAAAATTATGCACCATGTACTAAGTTAATGATTGATGTGTATCATCTTTCTTTTATACCACATTATTCACTCTCTAACTGATAAAATAGAAAAAAAATCCAGTACCACTCATTGGCTTAGTGTATAATGCATATCACTCCCTATAACTAAACTTTATCCTTGTACTAACTACATGTATCTTCAACAACTCCATCATTATCCTAATTACCTGTATCTCCAGCACATCATATCACACAACCTTATTCCCAGTAACAATTTTCATGCTGATGTAGTTCAGTTCAACTGATAACCCAACGTCAAGAAACACTGGTGGGCAAGTTGTACTTGACCTTCCAGCCTGTAGATAAGCAGGCAAGAGCAATTGGCCTGCAATATATTTGAGTATTCTGTGGACATTAGAGGTAGACTTTGAATAGCACAGTTTAATGGAATAATTCCAATGACAAATAGTGAAATTATAGGCCATTTGTTTTGAACATGCGACCAGCCTTGTCAAAATCCATGTCTGTAACAGCCTTGTCAAAATCCATGTCTGTAACCCAAGGTTACGGGTCGACTAATGCCCGACCGCTTTAAATCTCTAATGGATCACTAAAGATATTCGCTTTAGCGAACATATTCACTTTGCAATTATCGCATGCCAAGAGATAACCTTGTTCCCTGCTTTGGGAGAGGAATAAATAAAGCTTAGTATGATATCAGCTTTATGCAACCTTTGGAAAAGACTTTCAAGAAATTCTTTTACAAAGATTAGATTTATAAAAATATTTGAAGTGACATATATTTGACTCAAAACTTTACACGTTTGCAAAGTTGTTGAGAAAAACGTGTCAAATTTTCCAAAATGCCAAAAAAATTAGAAGCAGCATCAATTCGAAGACCAATAACGCTTTGCCGAGACATCGGCATCACAATGGAGACTTTTACTCGGTCGGTGGAAATCTCGGAGAGTGACGTGACAATCGTAATGAATAACTACTACTTTTAATATAAACAAGTTAAGTATTTTTTTGTTTTTTTACATTTTATTTTTTATATTTGACGAAAATTTTATTAGATATTGTAAGATTTATAGATTTGAGTGGTTAAATTTGTGTAATTTAAATATTTTGGGGATTTTTAAATAAACTGATTTCCTTTCTACATTTAGAAATACAATTTAATTAACAAAAAGTTATAATTTCATACAGATTTAAGTTACCCAATTCTTAAAAAAAACAATTAAATAAAACTAATATGCATTTTGAAAAACAAAAATTAGCCTCATTTTATAAAAAAAAAAAAAAGTCATGTGGGCCGTCCTCGTGAATTCGGTGAGGAGAAGAACATGATTTTGGTGAGAAGCCTCTTCTCTTTATTGAAAGTAGTTCATCAATTTTTCAACGGCTGTTGTTTTCTTCGGTTGAAATCACCGCTTATTCGTATGATGTAATATTATAATTGTGTATAAAAAAATATATAAGTAGTTGTGTTTAAAAAAAATGTGACATTATTACTTTGAAGTGGTTTTGAGATTACTCCTAAAAATATATTTATTTAAGAAGAACATCTGATTTTAACCTAAACTTTTCACCATGGGCGAGTGAAAACGCATCGAACAAACTCCTAAAAGTTCGGATTGAAGGTTATTTATATGATTTTATTTTTTGAAAATCCGAAGGTTATTTATATGATTGTTTTTTTTCCATTTTCAAAATATAAAATGAAATATTCACATGTTAAAAAAAAAATGATATTATTAAGTTGAATACATTTAACATTTTTTGTTTTGAAATTGTTTTTATAAAATAAATATTTTTTTATACAAAATTATTATTTTATATTGGTTGAAAAAAGTGATGCACAACAACATATAAACTCAAATATATGATGATCTCTGTCATGGGATCTCATTTATTGTCATGATTTGGATTGTTTAGGATCACACCACATGATAGATAGTAGCTGAAAGTCAAGACACCGCATCCCCTCACCCAATTGACAAGTGCCACGTGGAAGGTCCCTTTTGGCAATTAGTAGCTTTTGTATTAATTTTTCATTAAATGGGAAGATCTTGGCTTTTAAAGTTACATATTAGTGGGATTTATGGCATTAAAAAGCCATAAAGAGGTTATTTTCCCATGATTCAAAGAATTGCATTGGAGAATTGGAGCTCTGGAGAAATAGAGGCATGTGTTATATCTCACAATTTGACTCTTGAAATTATCACTTCCATGCATCATTGGAATCTATTGTTTGAACCACCAACTAAGTCTCACTTTTTAAATGAGAAAGTCATATTGTAACCACTCTACTTGAACTTCAAATCTTTGAGAAAAAAATGTCACCATGCTTAGAGCTAAAAAGGCCACTTGTGAGTTTGAAATCTCATGTGCTTAAAGTCTTCTAGCCTTCATTCCAACGTGAGTCACATATCCTCACCAAAATTACCCCCTTTCCTAAGTAATTTTGCTCAAATAGCTAGCCCTATATTAAAATATGTCTCTGCTAAAAGACTTGTAGGGTCGACCTATGGTTACTTCATGAACAAATTAGAGGTGTCTCCATACTGGTACTGAGGTCTAATATGCCACATTGTCCTCGACATTTTCCCCTTCATCTAATTTGTAGCCCATTTGCACTAAAAATTACAACTCTACCACTACCTATGTCATGTCTACAAACAAATCGAGGATCGTCTTCTCTATCACTGCTAATGCTATAGCCACTTTTCTAGTGATTGGTTTGGGTTCCCATACCCTATGCTAGGAAATCCCAAGGAACACGTATATTTCCTTTACTATAGACAAGAGGACCACCTTTCTAGAACTTAGTTTCCATCCTAAATGGGGAAAGTATATGTCACATCATGAGGTTTCAAGCCTTTTTGTATCATTTATGTCATAAGGTCTCTTGCTTTCTCAATCATTCCTTTGTTGTAGTATCCACCAATGACTGTAGTGCAAGTAAATTTATTACCATCAAGCCCTTTCATGACCATCTCTTGATGAAACTCCATGGCCCATTACAAGTCACCAATTGTAGAATGCCCATAAAGAATCAAATCATACAAGCAATAGCTAGTGTAATCAAACTTCTCTTCATCATCCTCTTTAACATGTAAAACAAACATAACATTTAGAACACCTATATTGTTGGTGTTATATTGCATTGACAATATATAAAATTATATTGGGTTTAACTTTATAGAATATCAATCACTAGCTCTAACTTCACCTTATCCTTTTTCTTTACCTTTTTTCCTTCTTCCACAACATGTAAAACAAGCACAACATTTAGAACACCTATATTGTTGGTGTTATATTGCATTGACAATATATAAGGTTATATTGGGTTTAACTTTATAGAATAACAATCACTAGCTCTAACTTCACCTTATCCTTTTTCTTTACCTTTTCCTTACTAATGATTGATAAGCTTCACCTTGATCTTTTCTAGATGGGTAAAAAAGCTTCAACCAGACTCTATCTTGGTAGGAACCACTAGTCCAATAGTTACATGAGACGAGAGAAGTAGTAGAAGGTGAGATTGCTTGATTTGGGTTAATTTGTTCAATTTATTAGTGAAGAGGTAGGTTTCGATAACATGAACTAGACTATGGATTGATAACAAATTCAAGCGTAGCGTAGGTTTTGAGGTACACAATTGGGAATCAGGGTTCATTTGAAAGAGCATGGTTTACGAGGTTTACCTTCAAATGTGTTTGGTAGACAAGGTTCCATTTGCATAAAAACCTCCCATTTGCAAATAAACCATTTCGTGGCAGAATCTCATCCACAAATCCCTTATCACCATCTATGAATTCTCGTGGTCGCTTGAAATTGAGGGTTATTGAATTCTCGTGGTCGCATGGTTTATTGAGACTATTGGTGGGTCCCGTATATGAATCATGAACGAGAAGGAATCTCACATGATTATTCATTCTCACATTTAAAAAAAGAAAATTGAAAGATTTCTAGAGCTTCAATGAGTAGATCGTACGTTGCGTAAGGAAAAGACTCCCTACAGCGGGCATTGCTCACCAAATCATTCGCTCCGTTTCTCCACTGTGAGTGAGAGAAATGAGAGTTTCTTTCCAGCTGCATTCGATTATCCACCTATCATTCTTCGTGCTCCACGTCATCATCTTCAATACTTCAACTCACAAATTTCAAAAAAATATGCTTATCAAGGGAGCATTGGTATTGTACAATGATTATACTTTACTATTAATATTAATAATTTTCAGAAGTGGTTGAAGAGAGAAAAATATATATCATGTACTAAACCAATGATTGGTTTGTATTATTTTTTTATCATATTATTTACCCTCCAATTATTAGGATAGAAAAAATACACTACCATTCACTGGATTAGTGCATAATGCATATCACTTTTTATGATTAAACTCTGTCATTATATCTTCTTACAAATAATTGAACAGAGAAAATTATGCACCATGTACTAAGATAATGATTGATGTGTATGGTCTTTCTTTTATACCACATTATTCACTCTCCAACTCAGAGGATGAAAACAATCCATCACTCATTGACTTAGTGTATAATGCATATCACTCCCTATAACTAAACTCTTTCATTGTAAATATCTTCAACAACTCCATCATTATCCTAATTAACTCTATCTCCAGCACATCATATCACACAACCTTATTCCCAGTAACAATTTTCATGCTCAGTTCAACGGATAACCCAAGGTCAAGAAACACTGGTGAGCAAGTTGTACTTGAGCTTCCAGCCTGTAGATCAGCAGGACAGAGCAATTGGCCTGCAATATATTTGAGTATTCAGTGAACATTAGAGGTAGACTTTGAATAACACAGTTTAATGGAATAATTCCAATGACAAATAGTGAAATTATAGGCTATTTGTTTCGAAAATGCGACAAGCCCTGTCAAATTCCACGTTTGTAACCCAAAGTTACCCGTCGACTAATGCCCGACCGCTTTAAATCTCTAATGGATCACGAAGAATATTCGCTTTAGCGAACATATTCACTTTGCAATTATCGCATGCCAAGAGGTATCTGCTCACGTAATTGCAACCCTTGTTCCATGTTTTGGGAGAGGAATAAATAAAAATTATTATGATATCAGCTTAGAAAAAGACATTCTTTTACAAAGGTTAGATTTATAAAAATATTTGAAGTGACATATATTTGACTCAAAACTTTACACGTTTGCAAAGTTGTTGAGAAAAACCTGTCAAATTTTCCAAAATGCCCAAAAAATTAGAAGCAGCATCAATTCGAAGACCAATAACGCTTAGCCGAGACATCGGCATAACAATGGAGACTTTTACTCGGTCGGTGGAGTCTAGGAGAGTGACGTGACAACAGTAATGAATATCTATTATTCTTAGTTTAAGTGTGTGTTTTTTAAACATATTTTCAAGGATATTTGTTCGAAATCCGGCTAGATTTAAGATTCCGGTGAGGAGAGAGAAACGTAGAACAAATATTCGAAAAGAATAAGAAAAAAAACAATTAACCTCATTTTATGAAAAAAAAAAAAGGTAATGTGGGCCGTCCTCGTGAGGATTTGGGTGTGGAGAACATGATTTTGGATTTTGGTGAGAAGCCTCTTCTCTTTATGGACGTAGTTCAACCATTTTTCAACGGCTGTTGTTTTCTTCAGTTGAAATCACCTCTGATTTGTATGATATAATATTATAGTTGTGTATAAAAATATATATAAGTTGTGTTTAAAAAAATTTGTGACATTGTTTGAGATTATTCTTAAATATAATAATAATAATAATAATAATAATAATAATCTATTTTTAAGGTCTATAAAGGTATACATACCCTACCCCTTTTGGATTTGAACTTGTGACTTCTTAAGAGGAAACACATGTTCTTAACCATTAGGCCCACTTAGACTATATTTACCTAAGAAGAATATCTGATTTTAACCTAAAATTTTCACCATGAGCGAGTGAAAACGCACCAAACAAACTCTTAAAAGTTTTTTTTCTATATCATTGTTTTTTCCATTTTCAAAAAATAAAATGAAATATTTTTTTACCTTATTTTCGCACATGTAAAAAAATATATATATATTATTAAGTTGTATAGGTTCAACATCTTTGTGTTTTGAAATGAAATATTTGTTTACCTTATTTTCGCACATGTTAAAAGAAAAATGATACTATTAAGTTGAATAGGTTCAACATCTTTGTGTTTTGAAATGGGTTTTATAAGATAAATATTTTTTTAAATACAAAATTATTATTTCATATTGGTTGAGAGAAGTGATGTATAACAACATATAAACTCAAATATATGATGATTTATTTCATGGGATTTCATTAGGTGCTTTCACACTAAGTTCTCTTGCAAGTCAAGACACCACATCCCCTCACCCAATTGACAAGTGCCATGTGGAAGGTCCCTTTTGGTATTCGATAGCTTTTGTACTAATTTTTCATTAAATGAGAAGATCTTGGCTTTTAAAGTTACACATTCGTGGGATTTATGGCATTAAAATGCCATAAAGAGGCCATTTCCCCATCATTCAAAGAATTGCATTGGAGAATGGGAGGTCTTGAGAATTAGAGGCATGTGTTATATCTCACAATTTGACTGTTGAAATTATAACTTCCATGCATCATTGGAATCAGTTGCTTGAACCGTCAACTGAGTCTCACTCTTTAAATGAGAAATTCATATTGTAACCACTCTACATGAACTTTAAATCTCTGAGAAAAATCTGTCACCATGCTTAGAGCTAAAAAGGTTGCTTATGAGTCGAAATATCATGTGCTTAAAGTCCTCTAGCCTTCATTCCAACTTGAGTGACATATCCTCACCAAAATTACCCCCTTTCCTAAGTAATTTTTCTCAAATAGCTAGCCCTATATTAAATTAGGTCTATGCTAAAAGTCTTATAGGGTCGGCCTATGGTTACTTCATGAACAAATTAGAGGTATCTCCATACTAGTACTCAGGTCTAATACGACACGCCATCCTCGACATTTTCCCCTTCACCAAATTTGCAGCCCCTTTGCACTAAAAATTACAACTCTACCACTACCTCTATCACATCTACAAACAAATCAAGGATCATCTTCTCTATCAGTATTAATGTTATAGCCACTTTTCTAGTGATTAGTTTGGGTTCCCATACCCTATGCTAGGAAATCCCAAGGAACATGTATATTTCCTTTACTAGAGACAAGA
>JASDQU010241700.1:20715-36850 GCA_032191745.1 Picea mariana | reverse complement strand
ATTTAATTTTGAGATTATAGGTTATAAAATTCTTTTGTATTTTCTCTATCTTTCTCCAGGATTCATGAGAGATACTACAACCCCAGACTTCACATCCATAAATAATAACAAGTGTAACAAGAGTCTCAAAGATGAGTTTATTCTTATCCCAACTCCAAACATCGGTTGATTTACAATTGTTTTCAAGCCCATAATAAGCTTTCCACCCCCCAATAATCCTTTTCTCAATGCTATAATTCTAGTTGTGCTTGTGGTGAATATCAATTCCAAGATATTTGTATGAAGTCACTTCCTCCAAGTTGTTGTTTTCATATATGAAGGTATCATAAGTGATCTTATTGGATTTAATAATCATGACCTTAGTCTTATCAGTATTGACGGTCATACCCATATTGGAGAAAAAATCCTTGAGGATCCTTAGTTGGCTTTCAATATCATGGGGACTCCTTTCCATAAGAACGATATCATCGGCATAAAGAAGAATATTGATGACTATACCGGTGAGAGTAGGGCCGACACAACCTGCTTTTTCCAAGCACACTTCTAACTTGTCAATGTATATGCCAAAAGGGGTAGGGGACAAGGGACAACCTTGTTTGACTCCAATATTGTAGTTAATCTTTTTCAACCATCCCTCAGCGTTTTTAAACTTAGCAATAACGTTCTCCTCCAACCTATTCCAAAGGTTTTTCCTAGGAACCATGTCAAAATATTTTCTAAAGTCAACAAAACAAAAAAAAAGATTGATTTTAGTATTGTGGAACTCCTCTACAATGATCCTAAAGGTAACAAGATGGTCCACAGTTGAATGATATCTCCTAAACCTGGCATGGCTTTTAGCTCTTTTACCATGACTTTCTATCCAAACGCTAATCTTCTTTTCCAAAATAATTCCATAAAGCTTGGTTAAAATTAGGCTAACCATAATGGTCCTATAATTAGAGGAAAGGGGTAGGTAAGAAGGCGATCGATTATATTTATAGTAATGGTAATTCAAGGAGAATGTCTTGTAGAATAAGCAAGGTAATTGGGAAGGGGCAAGTAATTCCCAAGGTTCTTAGATAGATGCAGAGGAATTGGGTTAAGGGTTGTAAGGGGGAGACTTAGGGAATTCCCTTTTCCTCGGGCTACCTTATTAAGTTTCCTCATACCAATGGGAGAGGAAATAAAATGTCCTTTGGTGGGTTTTTGGCTGAGAATTCTGCTCTTCACTTAGCCCAGTAGAGTAAGAGTTTCATGGATAGATTCAGGGAATTGGACTCTGGTAAGAGGATGTTGGACAAGAAGGATATTCCCAGCCTGGCTAGCCTTCCCGGTCCTGCCAGTCGTGGTAAGAAGAAATGTGAACGAGAGGGTAGGCCCATTCCACGCAATACCCGGTCGAGATCCAGAGATGAGACCTCCATGGGAGAGGCAAAAAGAAACTTCCATAAACTATTCTGTACAAGAGAAAAAAAGGTAATGACTGAGCTCCAGGAAACGATTGGCAGAAAGAGGAGGCATACTTTTGAGGAGGATATTTTGGCATAAGCCAAAGGTTGGGTCCCTAACCCGGGTCAAAAGCACACCAGAGAGACAAATTACTTTTGCTTGGTAGAAGTGTACTGGCTTACAAAAGCGATGATCGCACAAGCTCTAGCACAACATCAGTAGGAACACACCCAAGCTATAGCGCAACAACATCAGGACAATGTGGAATATACCCCAAAAAGGCTCCCTGGTTTCCTTTTTTGACAGGACCCCATAATCAAGATTTTACTATTCTGTATACTCTTAATAGAAATCTATTGTTCTTTTTTTGCTTAAAAAAATATTTGTGTAATTGATAGATGGAAGTATAGAAATAAATTATCTAGAAAAGTTAAAAATATGATCATATTCAATCAAGTGTGAGTATGTTGGTGAAGAAAAAAAATATAACTCAACCTTGAAGTGGATTTATAGTTTGGATTAAATATTTGAGAAATAATGTTTTTTATCATGGCTAGCAAGAGCTAGAAGTTACTATTCACAAATAAATATATCATACAAACATGTATTGTGCATGTATCATAAATCAAAGTTAAATCTACTGCATTTGGTGTCATGAAGCGTGGGAACATTCATGCATACAAAATTTAATTCAAAACAAACAATCATAATTAACATCGTAATGCATGTTAAATTGGCTATACTTCTAGAATTAGTTGAAATAATAATAAATATTGTTCATTTATATTGGCCTAGTCATGTATGTTTGTCCATAATCTATGTTTGTACTTTATGTTTAGTAATTTTTAGCGAAATTGCTTAATAAATATCAAATTTGTTAATATATAACTTATAACAAATTTTAAGACTAATAGTTTTTATTATGTAGTTACAAGCTTTTTAAATTCTACTAGTGTAGAGTGATGCTGATGAATGAGATTTTATTTTAGAAAAAAAAAATCATGTTTGTCATTTTTTAACGACTTGTATCATGAATTAACTCACAAATTAGTAGTCAATATTATTGATCTATTGCTTCAATTAAAATTATTGAAGGTCAATTGTTTTCTTCTCTCCTAACTCAGGATGTAGGTTGTGTGAATATTTCCAACATAATCTGGTTATAGTGTTTATACATAAGGTGATAAAATAACTCATAGTCCTCATTTTGTATGTATAAATCCCTATTGTATGATGTTTTAAATATTTTTGAAAATATGTCTCTTTAATGCCATGACAACTTTTGTTTGTATTTTGCTTCTCTTTAATCTTAATATATTCAACAATGCATGTCATAGTGATATGCACGCATATACACAAAATAATGTTGTATATTAATATTATAATTCAATATATACAGGTTGAATATAAATTCACAATATTAAATCAAAATACACACTATTATAATTTGATACTAGCACTTTGGGAATAGAAACTCACAATTTTGGAATCAAAGTGACATTTTCAAAGTCAAAATTAACAATTTAAGAATCAAAAGTAACAATTTAAAAATCAAAATTCTCACTTTCACATACTTTGAGAATCTAATTTTCACACTTTTGGATTTGATATCCATACTTTCATAATTTGATGTTGGTACTTTGGGAATTTGGTATTTGCACTTTCAAATCTAATATCACTCTTTTATAGTCTAGATTTTAGGTTATAAGTCCAAACTTAATGAAATAGGTGTTGCTAATTCATTAAACAACCACAAGTAAGAGTAAAAATATTCACACTTTAAAATTTAATATCACCCTTTTTTAGTGTATATTTTAGGTGATAAGTCCCATCTTAACAACAACAAAAACAAAAAGTGTTGCTAACTCATTAAACAACCACATGTCCACAAGTGAGAATACAAAAAAGGCCTAGATTTTATGTTGAGACTTTAGAGAGGGAAATTACAAATTTTTACCACAAAAGGAGATAAATCTCTAAGTTTAGGAAATGGTTTATCATAAGGTACATGTATTTTACGATTAAAGGAGATAGGTTTTATCATAAGTCCATGCACCAAAGAGTTTCCAAGACCTTAGATCACCTCATTCTAATAGGTCCACCAAATGACTCTTAGGTATCTATAGACCCGGAACTTGATGATGGGTAGTAGGGATTCAAGTTGTGTTGGTATACTAAACAAATTTCTTTCTAAGCTCAAGAAAATGGTCATATTCTTGTCTTTTCCTTCTAAGATCAACTTCACCTATGGAATTAAGAACAACCGTAGAGGGCATATTTTCATCAATATATAGAAGATCATCTCAACCATAATGTTTTAGCACTTTTCAACAAAAAAATTCTTCAATCCTTGGATTTTGTACAACCACATGCAACCCTTGTTCTAAAATAAACACCCTTATCATTTGTACTGCATCCCACCTCATGTAACATATTAGACGTGGATAATTCTAGGAAAGTCACTCCATATATGAGGTCTCTCACATGAATCATGTGTGGATTTGTGTGAAATCATGCCACAAATTGAGTAGGATGAATTCAAAGAGGTCACACTTTATGAGAGGTACAAACTTGAATAATTTACAAAATAATATATTTTTTTACAAAAACTAGGAAATTTTATTCATTAATAAAAGCGCAACCAGGGTTGTTGAGTACAAAAAGTGGCCTAGTATAGATAAGAAAAATATAGCTCCATTACTCCAACCACTTTGCAAGATTCCTTTATGAATATATCTAGTAGAAAACACCCATAATACATTAAAAAAAAAACAATACATGATTATGTTGGATTTCGAGCCTTACCTCTTGTCACCATTGGTTGGGATATTGAAGGGTTTTTTTTCTTCTTTCCGACTACTATCCAACCTGCATTTAGAGATAGAGGGTCGACACAATTCCTTTCATTCTCTCATTTTCTGGATCTCGAGGGTTTGATTTTTTTTATGCCTCAACTTCATTCGCCACATCTGCCCAACTTACCAAAACAATGGAGATGTGGTGAACCTGTGTTTCTTTACCCGGATCTAGATAAGCTGAATCTTCTTTTTCTTCGATCTTTTGAGGAGTTGTTTGATGCATTTAGATTGCTCAATAATCTCTGTTGTGACCTTCTTGTCCTCTATTTTAGATTTAGATACTTCCAATTGAGGGACCGAATCTGGAGAGTCCACGTCGGATGGAAACAATGGATCTCCTTTGGGAACCTCCTTGGGAGGGACCGCATATGTAGAGTCTTCTTTGGAAATAAGTTGATGATCAATGTGGGAGCCAACCCACCAAGTTGGTTTGCGTTGGTTTCGAGATTTCTTAGGACCCCTAGGGCAATGTGTTGCCAAGTGACCTGTACCAAAACAGGCTCGGCACCAAAAAACAATTTTTTCATAATCCAACTTTTGGGTCCACAAATAGTTTTCCCTGTCAATTTTATTTCCATTGGGAACCCTTCACTAAAATCCATTTCTACACAGATTCGAGCATAGGTGAAGATGCTATAGTTTTATGTTTCAGAGCTTCAATAATGAAACATACCTAAAGCATTACCGATGGCACACAGAGAGGATAAGCCCCAAAAATGCAGGGGCAGATTTGGGAGCCTAACCCAAAAAGGTGCTAAAGATAATGAATCCTTCGAAGGATCAAAAGAAGGAGACCAAAGCTTCATACATAAACCAGAACAACCCCAGAACAACCCCAGAACCAGTGACCAGAACTAAAGATCAAACTCAACAATGAAAAACCCTTGAGCACAAGGATGTATGAAAACTTCACCTTTCAAAACCGGCAACCAAGATCTTCACATCCAGACATGGAGATCAATAAGACGAGGCGAGAGACCATTAAAACGATAGATGAGTGTTTTGGAGCTGAGACGAGCTAACTTGAAAATAACATCCTTCCTCATAAGGATGGAAGGAGCTGGAGCTTCTTGCACCAAACAAGACGGAGGACCAACATTGACATTTTTGGAGACAACATCACTAAAATAACTACCATGAAAAGCAGCCGAACCAGAGGCCGAGCCAATGGGAAGACACCCCGACGACGCACCAGATGACCCGGAAAAAGAAAATTCGAGTTTAAGAATATCAGATTTGAAGCTTGGAGCAACACAACTGGAGAAGGGGGCCGCCATAGCGGAGGAAAGATCAGCAAACAATGAGGAAATGACCCTAAGCATGCCTGCGGCCGGCCAGAGCTAAAGCCTAGCCACAGGAGCCACTTTGACCCTAGTTGTATGAGCCACTGCGCGAAGATACGAGGACGAGCTAAATTTTATTATAAATATTAATCATTAATATGTAAGTGTATACACCATAGCGATAAAATAATAATCATTTATTTATTGTCAATATAGTTTTAGTTAAGAAAATTGTGTTTTGGATTGCTGAACCTTCTAACGTTCTCAATGTCATCATGAAGTGTTTAACTTGATATAGATGCAAAGACATATTGAATTCATAATATTAAATTAATTTACTTATAATTTCTATGAATTTATGTCTTTAATTAATAAGAATAGTTTTAAAATGTAATACATTATTATTGTATAAACAAGCATGTGATATCTAATTAATAAGGATAATTTTAAGATATATTACATCATTAGTGTATAAACATATAAGTAATTTTATTGGAGCAATAAGTGATGGTGGTGATGCTTCTTAATAAAATCACTTCTAAAAATATATACAATTCTAATATTTTTTAAAATTTTGCAAATCATCGTGATCAAATTACAAATTAGTATTATTTTGTATTATTATGTATCTCTAATACATCTAGAGATTAGAGATTAGTGTTAATAGTATTTTGTATTATTATGTATCTCTAATATATTTATAAATTAGTGTATATGTATTTATTTCAAATTTTTGTTAACACTTTTTTTCTTTTGGATATCTTGAAATCTAACATGTGTTTTATTATTATTAAATAGATAATAATAACAATTAGATATTTTTGGTGATAATTAACATCAATAATTAAGTAATTAAGTAAGGAGGTATAAACAAGGGTAATAATATATTTTAGGTAGTTTGGTTCTAGAAAATTAGGGATAAGTTAATGGTTTTCATATTATACATTTTAAAATTTGTAATTAATTTGAATTTTTTTTAATTTAATTCTTAAAATTTAAAGAAATTTTTAAAAGAAATATATATTTTTTCATATATATAGAATTTTATTTTAAAAATTAAATAAAAAAAATTTAAGAAAATTAATTATTAATAAATAAATAATAATAATTAGATGTTTTTGTGATAACCAATGTTTTTGGTCATAATGGACATCAATAACTAAGTAACCAAGCATAAGCATGGGTAATAAGATCTGCACCTATATGTTAGAGTTAGGTGGTTAGGGATTAGGGTTTGGGTCATGTTAATGATCACAACGATAATAGGCTATGTGTTTTAAAGGTATTTAGGTAAATAGTTATTGATTAGCAGGCAGGATTAGAGAATAGTTATTGATTAGCAGGCAGGATTAGAGTTTGTGTTATGTTAGTGGTCACAAAGATAACAAGTTATGTGTTTTAAATGTATTTAGGTAAATGGTTATTGATTAGTAAGTAGGAGTTAGATTACACATTTTCAAATTTGTAATTCACTTTTATAAAAATTCAACAATTTTCTTAAAAAATATTTGAAAAAAACTATTCAAATAGAGCTATATTTTTAAAAATAGATAAACTAATTTTAAAAAAAACTAGTTTTAAAAAATTAAAATATAAATATAAATTAATCAAATATAAAATTAAAATGAAAAAATATAAAAATATTAAAAAAATTAAAATATAAAAATAAAATAAAATAGTTTTATGAATATTATTATGACTTGTGATTTAGAGTCTAGACATCCACAAGCCCATACGGATAGAGCCTCTATCCCAACTCCAGGGGGTAGGGAAATTAGTGAGTTGGTGTACAGAAATTAGTAATGGAGTGTAACACTAAAAAACATTTAAACTACCTAAATTATAACATCTAAGGATAACTCGATTTAATTCTTCATCACTAAAAATCAATAAAATATGTTGTGGTAGAATCTCATCCACAAATCCCTTATCACCATCTATGAATTCTTGTGGTCGCTTGAAACTAATGGTTGAGGGAAAACCGGAAGAGTGGGCTGATGAGACTATTGGTGGGTCCCGTATATTAATCATGAACGCGAAGGAATCTCACATGATTATTCATTCTCACATTTTAAAAAAAATTGAAAGATTTCTGGAGCTTCAATGAGTAGATCGTACGTTGCCTAAGGAAACGGCTGCCTCTACAGCGGGCATCTTTATTTTGCTCACAAAATCATTCGCTCCGTTTCTCCACTATGAGTGAAATTAATTTTCTTAACATCTTGAAACCCTGCAGAGAGAGAAATGAGAGTTTCTTTCCAGCTGCATTCGATTACCTACCTATCATTCTTAGTGCTCCACGTCATCATTTTTTTTACATAGCCTAAGTCTAGGTCCTTAAGGTTGCATGGTGAGATGAGGTTGAGAAGTCGCATTCAATACATCAACTCACAAATTCCAAAAAAATATGTTTTCTATGTATGGGATCATTGGGATTGTCAAATTATTATATTTTCATTGGGATTGTCAAATTATTATACTTTAAAGTCTAAGTTTGATAATTTTCAAGAAGAGAGAAAAATATACACTATATACTAAGTCTTTGGGCGGCTTGTTCACTAACCAATCACTTTGACTTTCGTATCCGTTAGTCATTCTTGAGATATTTTAGATTATTATATACGTAATCACACAAGAATTGAGAAAAGAAGAAATCAATCCAATACGAGTTTATGCGTTCATGAATTATATATGTAATTATGTTCTCGGTTTATGAAGGAAATATGTCAATGATTGGTGTTTGACATTTTTCTTTTATATCATATTATTTATTTTCTCTAACTAATAGGATAGAAAAAAGATACTCCATTTATTGGATTAGTGTATAATGTATATCACTTCTTATGACTAAATTCGTCATTATATTTAATGATTAAACAGAGAAAATTATGCATCATGTACTAAGTCATGTACTAAGTCAATGATTGATGTGTATCATCTTTCTTTTATACCACATTATTCACTCTCTAACTAATAAAATAGAAAAAAATCCTGTACCACTCATTAGCTTAATGTATAATGCATATCACTCCCTATAACTAAACTTTATCCTTATACTAACTACATACTACATGTATCTTCAACAACTCCATCATCATCCTAATTACCTGTATCTCCAGCACATCATATCACACAACCTTATTCCCAGTAACAATTTTCATGCTGATGTAGTTCAGTTCAACTGATAACCCAACGTCAAGAAACACTGGTGGGCAAGTTGTACTTGACCTTCCAGCCTGTAGATAAGCAGGCAAGAGCCATTGGCCTGCAATATATTTGAGTATTCTGTGGACATTAGAGGTAGACTTTGAATAGCACAGTTTAATGGAATAATTCCAATGACAAATAGTGAAATTATGGGCCATTTGTTTCGAACATGCGACCAGCCTTGTCAAAATCGATGTCTGTAACAGCCTTGTCAAAATCCATGTCTGTAACCCAAGGTTACGGGTCGACTAATACCCGACCGCTTTAAATCTCTAAAGATATTCGCTTTAGCGAACATATTCACTTTGCAATTATCGCATGCCAAGAGGTAACCCTTGTTCCCTGCTTTGAGAGAGGAATAAATAAAACTTATTATGATATCAGCTTTATGCAACCTTTGGAAAAGACTTTTAAGAAATTATTTTACAAAGATTAGATTTATAAAAATATTTGAAGTGACATATATTTGAATCAAAACTTTACACGTTTGCAAAGTTGTTGAGAAAAACGTGTCAAATTTTCCAAAATGCCAAAAAAAATTAGAAGCAGCATCAATTCGAAGACCAATAACGCTTTGCCGAGACATCGGCATAACAATGGAGACTTTTACTCGGTCGGTGGAAATCTCGGAGAGTGACGTGACAATCGTAATGAATAACAATTACTTTTAATATATGTTACTTTTAATATAAACATGTTAAGTATTTTTTGTTTTTTTACATTTTTTTTATATTTCATGAAAATTTTATTAGATATTGTAAGATTTATAGATTTGAGTGGTTAAATTTGTGTAATTTAAATATTTTTGAGATTTTTAAACAAACTGATTTTTTTTTTTACATTTAAAAATACAATTTAAATAACAAAAAGTTATAATTTCATACCGATTTAAGTTATCAAATTCTAAAAAAAACCAAAAAATTTAAACAATTAGATAAAGCTAATATGCATTTTGAAAAACAAAAATTAACCTCATTTTATAAAAAAAAAAGGGTCATGTGGGCCGTCCTCGTGAATTCGGTGAGGAGAAGAACATGATTTTGGTGAGAAGCCTCTTCTCTTTATTGAAAGTAGTTCATTAATTTTTCAACGGCTGTTGTTTTCTTCGGTTGAAATCACCTCTTATTCGTATGATATAATATTATAATTGTGTATAAAAAAATATATAAGTAGTTGTGTTAAAAAAAAATGTGACATTATTACTTTGAAGGGGTTTCGAGATTACTCTTAAAAATATATTTACTTAAGAAGAAGATCTGATTTTAACCTAAACTTTTCACCATGGGCGAGTGAAAACGCACCGAACAAACTCCTAAAAGTTCGGATTGAAGGTTATTTATATGATTTTATTTTTTGAAAATCCGAAGGTTATTTATATGATTTTTTTTTTCATTTTCAAAATATAAATGAAATATTCACATGTAAAAAAAAAAAATGATATTATTAGGTTGAATACATTTTTGTGTGGAAATTATTTTTATAAAATAAATATTTTTTATATAAAATTATTATTTTATATTGGTTGAGAGAAGTGATGCACAACAACATATAAACTCAAATATATGATGATTTATGTTATGGGATCTCATTCATTGTCATGATTTGGATCGTTTAGGATCACCCCACATGATAAATAGATTGGTTGAGAGAAGTGATGCACAACAACATATAAACTCAAATATATGATGATTTTTGTCATGGGATCTCATTCATTGTCATGATTTGGATCGTTTAGGATCACCCCACATGATAGATAGTAGGTGAAAGTCCTCACCCAATTGACAAGTACCACGTGGAAGGTCCCTTTTGGCAATTGGTAGCTTTTGTACTAATTTTTCATTAAACGGGAAGATCTTGGCTTTTAAAGTTACACATTAGTGGGATTTATAGCATTAAAAAGCCATAAAGAAGTTATTTCCCCATGATTCAAAGAATTGCATTGGAGAATTGGAGCTCTGGAGAAATAGAGGCATGTGTTATATCTCACAATTTGACTCTTGAAATTATCACTTCCATGCATCATTGGAATCTATTGCTTGAACCACCAACTAAGTCTCACTTTTTAAATGAGAAAGTCATATTGTAACCACTCTACTTGAACTTCAAATCTTTGAGAAAAAAATGTCACCATGCTTAGAGCTAAAAAGGCCACTTGTGAGTCTGAAATCTCATGTGCTTAAAGTCTTCTAGCCTTCATTCCAACGCGAGTCACATATCCTCACCAAAATTACCCCCTTTCCTAAGTAATTTCGCTCAAATAGCTAGCCCTATATTAAAATATGTCTTTGCTAAAAGACTTTTAGGGTCAGCCTATGGTTACTTCATGAACAAATTAGAGGTGTCTCCATATTGGTACTCAGGTCTAATATGCCACATCGTCCTCGACATTTCCCCCTTCATCTAATTTGTAGCCCCTTTGCACTAAAAATTACAACTCTACCACTACCTATGTCATGTCTACAAACAAATCGAGGATCATCTTCTCTATCACTACTAATGTTATAGCCACTTTTCTAGTGATTGGTTTGGGTTCCCATACCCTATGCTAGGAAATCCCAAGGAACACGTATATTTCCTTTACTATAGACAAGAGGACCACCTTTCTAGAACTTAGTTTCCATCCTAAATGGGAAAAGTATATGTCACATCATGAGGTTTCAAACCTTTTTGTATCATTTATATCATAAGGTATCTTGCTTTCTCAATCATTCCCTTGCTGTAGTATCCACCAATGACTGCACTGTAAGTAAATTCATTACCATCAAGCCCTTTCATGACCATCTCTTGATGAAACTCCAAGGCCCATTACAAGTCACCAATTGTAGAATGCCCATAGAGAATCAAATCATATAAGCAATAGCTAGTGTAATCAAACTTTTCTTCATCATCCTCTTTAACATGTCACCTTCCTCGACCCTTCCTTCTTCCATAACATGTAAAACAAACATAACATTTAGAACACCTATATTGTTTGTGTTATATTGCATTGACAATATATAGGATTATATTGGGTTTAACTTTATAGAATATCAATCACTGGCTCTAACTTCACCTTATCCTTTTTCTTTACATTTTTTCTTTCTTCCACAACATATAAAACAAGCACAACATTTAGAACACCTATATTGTTGGTGTTATATTGCATTGACAATATATAGGGTTATATTGGGTTTAACTTTATAGAATAACAATCACTGGCTCTAACTTCACCTTATCCTTTTTCTTTACCTTATAAGCTTCACCTTGATCTTTTCTAGATGGGTTAAAAAGCTTCAACCAGACTCTATCTTGGTAGGAACCACTAGTCCAATAGTTACATGAGACGAGAGAAGTAGTAGAAGGTGAGATTGCTTGATTTGGGTTAATTTGTTCAATTTATTATTGAAGAGGTAGGTTTCGATTACATGAACTAGACTATTGATTGATAACAAATTCAACTAGACATAGGTTAGCAAGCGTAGGTTTTGAGGTACACAATTGGGAGACAGGGTTCATTTGAAAGAGCATGGTTTACGAGGTTTACCTTCAAATGTGTTTGGTAGACAAGGTTCCATTTGCATAAAAACCTCCCATTTGCAAATAAACCATTTCGTGGCAGAATCTCATYCACAAATCCCTTRTCACCATCTATGAATTCTCGTGGTCGCTTGAAATTGAGGGTTAWTGAAWWMYCGTGRWCRSATGGWYTRWTGAGACTATTGGTGGGTCCCGTATATGAATCATGAACGAGAAGGAATCTCACATGATTATTCATTCTCACATTTAAAAAAAGAAAATTGAAAGATTTCTAGAGCTTCAATGAGTAGATCGTACGTTACCTAAGGAGAAGACTCCCTACAGCGGGCATTGCTCACCAAATCATTCGCTTCGTTTCTCCAAGAAATGAGAGTTTCTTTCCAGCTGCATTCGATTATCCACCTATCATTCTTCGTGCTCCACGTCATCATCTTTTTACATAGCCTAAGTTTAGCTCATTAGGTTGCATTGTCGGATGAGGTTGAGTCGTGGCATTCAATACTTCAACTCACAAATTTCAAAAAAATATGCTTATCAAGGGAGCATTGGTATTGTACAATGATTATACTTTACTATTAATATTAATGATTTTCAGAAGTGGTTGAAGAGAGAAAAATATACATCAGGTATTAAATCAATGATGGGTGTGTATCATTTTTTTTATCATATTATTTACCCTCCAATTATTAAGATAGAAAAAATATACTATCATTCACTGAATTAGTGCATAATGCATATCATTTTTTATGATCAAACGCTGTCATTATATCTTCTTACAAATGATTGAACAGAGAAAATTATGCACCATGTACTAAGATAATGATTGATGTGTATGATCTTTCTTTTATACCACATTATTCACTCTCCAGAGAATGAAAAAAATCCATCACTCATTGACTTAGTATATAATGCATATCACTCTCTATAACTAAACTCTTTCATTGTAAATATCTTCAACAACTCCATCATTATCCTAATTAACTCTATCTCCAGCACATCATATCACACAACCTTATTCCCAGTAACAATTTTCATGCTCAGTTCAAAGGATAACCCAACGTCAAGAAACACTGGTGAGCAAGTTGTTCTTGAGCTTCCAGCCTGTAGATCAGCAGGACACAGCAATTGGCCTGCAATATATTTGAGTATTCAGTGGACATTAGAGGTAGACTTTGAATAACACAGATTAATGGAATAATTCCAATGACAAATAGTGAAATTATAGGCTATTTGTTTCGAAAATGCGACCAGCCCTGTCAAATTCCACGTATGTAACCCAAAGTTACCCGTCGACTAATGCCCGACCGCTTTAAATCTCTAATGGATCACGAAAGATATTCGCTTTAGCGAACATATTCACTTTGCAATTATCGCATGCCAAGAGGTATCTGCTCACGTAATTGCAACCCTTGTTCCCTGTTTTGGGAGAGGAATAAATAAAAATTATTATGATATCAGCTTATGCAACCTTTGGAAAAGACTTTTAAGAAATTATTTTACAAAGGTTAGATTTATAAAAATATTTGAAGTGACATATATTTGACTCAAAACTTTACACGTTTGCAAAGTTGTTCAGAAAAACCTGTCAAATTTTCCAAAATGCCCAAAAAATTAGAAGCAACATCAATTCGAAGACCAATGACGCTTTGCCGAGACATCGGCATAACAATGGAGACTTTTACTCGGTCGGTGGAGTCTCGGAGAGTGACGTGACAACAGTAATGAATAACTATTATTCTTAGTTTAAATGTGTGTGTGTTTTTTAACATATTTTCAGGGATATTTGTTCGAAATCCGATTAGATTTAAGATTCCTTTCGGTGAGGAGAGAGAAACGTAGAACAAATATTCCAAAATTCCTTCCGGTGAGGAGAGAGAAACGTAGAACAAATATTCCAAAAAAATAAGAAAAAAAAACAATTAACCTCATTTTATTAAAAAGGGTAACGTGGGCCGTCCTCGTGAGAATTTGGGTGTGGAGAACATGATTTTGGTGAGAAGCCTCTTCTCTTTATGGACGTAGTTCAACCATTTTTCAACGGCTGTTGTTTTCTTCAGTTGAAATCACCTCTGATTTGTATGATATAATATTATAGTTGTGTATAAAAACATATATAAGTAGTTGTGTTTAAAAAAATTTGTGACATAACTTGAGATTACTCTTAAATATATATTTACCTAAGAAGAACATCTGATTTTAACCTAAAATTTTCACCATGGGCGAGTGAAAACGCACCGAACAAACTCTTAAAAGTTTTATTTCTATATCATTGTTTTTTTCCATTGTCAAAAAATAAAATGAAATATTTTTTTACCTTATTTTCGCACATGTAAAAAAAAAAATATTATAAAGTTGTATAGGTTCAACATCTTTGTGTTTTGAAATGAAATATTTGTTAAGAAAAAAGATATTATTAAGTTGAATAGGTTCAACATCTTTGTGTTTTGAAATGGGTTTTATAAGATAAATATTTCTTTAAATACAAAATTATTATTTCATATTGATTGAGAGAAGTAATGTATAACAACATATAAATTCAAATATATGATAATTTATTTCATGAGATTTCATTAGGTGCTTTCACACTAAGTTCTCTTGCAAATCAAGACACCACATCCTCTCACCCAATTGACAAGTGTCACGTGGAATGTCCCTTTTGGTAATCGATAGCTTTTGTATTAATTTTTCATTAAATGGGAAGATTTTGGCTTTTAAAGTTACACATTCGTGGGATTTATGGCATTAAAATGCCATAAAGAGGTCATTTCCCCATGATTCAAAGAACTGGAGAATTGGAGATCTGGAGAAATAGAGGCATGTGTTATATCTCACAATTTGACTATTGAAATTATAACTTCCATGCATCATTGGAATCGGTTGCTTGAACCGTCAATCGAGTCTCACTCTTTAAATGAGAAAGTCATATTGTAACCACTCTACTTGAACTTTAAATCTCTGAGAAAAATATGTCACCATGCTTAGAGCTAAAAAGGTTGCTTATGAGTCTGAAATATCATGTGTTTAAAGTCCTCTAGCCTTCATTCCAACCCGAGTGACATATCCTCACCAAAATTACCCCCTTTCCTAAGTAATTTTGCTCAAATAGCTAGCCCTATATTAAATTTTGTCTATTCTAAAAGTCTTGTAGGGTCAGCCTATGGTTACTTCATGAACAAATTAGAGGTATCTCCATACTAGTACTCAGGTCTAATATGGCACGTCATCCTTGACATTTTCCCCTTCACCAAATTTGTAGCCCCTCTGCATTAAAAATTACAACTCTACCACTACCTCTATCACATCTACAAACAAATCAAGGATCATCTTCTCTATCAGTATTAATGTTATAGCCACTTTTCTAGTGATTAGTTTGGGTTCCCATACCCTATGCTAGGAAATCCCAAGGAACATGTATATTTCCTTTACTAGAGACAAGAGGACCACCTTTCTATAACTTAGTTGTGGCCCTAAATGGGGAAATTATATGTCACGTCATGAGGTTTCAATCCTTTTTGTATCATTTATGTCATAAGGTCTCTTGATTTCTCAATCATTCCCTTGTTGTAGTAGCCACCAATAACTGTAGTATAAGTAAAATCATTAGCAGCAAGCCCTTTCATGTCCATCTCTTGATGAAACACCAAGGCCCGTTGCAAGTCACCAACTTTAGAATTCCCATAAAGAATCAAATCATAAAAGCAATAGCTAGTGGAATCAAATTTCTCTTCATCATCCTCTTTAACCCGTCACCTTCCTCGACCCTTCCTTCTTCCACAACATGTAAAACAAGCACAACATTTACAACACGTATATTGTTGGTGTTATATTGCATTGACAATA